>OX393565.1:908261-913261 GCA_947652115.1 Blastomussa wellsi | reverse complement strand
CTCCACCCGTTCGAAGTGGCAGAAGAAACTATGGCTCACGGATTTTGCGTCGTGTAAAATCCATTACTATATAAACAGCAGTGAATTTCGCTCGAAAACATGATATCTTCACACGTGAAAATAACATGTTATCTTCACATGTGAAGATATCACCGTTGCTACGGTTACATTATAAATCGCGCCTTTTGCAGCAAAATTAAAAATTTTGGTGTTCATTGGTGTTTATATAATAAATAGAGTATTACATGGCCGCGCGGAGATACGAATTTTCTCTTCTCGCGTTAAGAAATATTTCACTCGTTCGCTACGCTCACTCGTGACATATTGTTCAACACTCGAAGATAAATTTCGTATCTCCGCGCGGCCATGTAATATCCTCTATTTATTTGACAATAAGTAAGAGGAGAAGTATTAAAACATGCACGGTTTTAAATCCCTTGTTTTAATATGAAAGGATGCAATATTTGCGTCTGGGCTTGCTCTAAAAGTGGGAAACCAATGAAATACATTATAAAAAAGAAAGCGCGCGAGCGTGTACCTGCGTACGACACAGGACGCTGATCCCATTATGAGAGAGAAGAACCAATTCAGTTCAAATTATTTTTTCAACAACAACAACAACAACATAATAATAATAATAAGTCTAGGATGACACCGGCGAAAGAAGAGCTGATGTGTATGCTCATGCCCGTGTCGAGAAGTGAATACATACTTGACTCATAGTAATAGCAAAGAAGAAGTTACTGAAGCAAAACATTTTAGGAAAGAAAGACGAACTTACGAAAACAAATCGCTTTACAAATTTTTCTTAAAGTGTTTCAAGGCTAGAGTATAAACAGTGCTTTCAAGCAATGACTCCCTTACCGACCCCTCCCCAAATGCTTTTGACATAGTATTGCGTGACAACCTATGCAATGCTTATAAGATCAGATAAGACAAGCGCCAAGAAGCGCCGATAGTGGTTTAGTATACTATTTTAACAGCGATAAGATGTAATATTTTCGTGCGCCATAAACGAAGCAATATTTAACAAATAACTAAGCCGTCGAAGAAGATGTAGTGATGCTGAAAAGTGTTGAAGATGACCGAAGATTGGTGTTCCTCCATAACTACATTAATTGGTAGTCAGGAGCGTTCATATTTACAAAGTGCAAACTAACCTCAAACGTTTGGGATGAAAAACGAGAGAATGGCCTTTGGGCTTCTCTACTACAACAATTATAAGGTTAGAACATTTTTATGTCTTTATTTTAACATAACATGAGTTAAGATATTTCCATGGACTAAAAATTATAGTCGACCTGTAACTAGAATCGACTTCAAAGGTGTCCGCGAACGCTCAAATATTTGCATTTTTAACAAACTTTGAAGATCCCTCTCGTCGCTTTAAATCATTTGCCCGGCGAAATTTTTACAGGAATCTCTAGACTGTCCTCTTAAGATTCCACCACCAGAAGCTTTAATAATATGAAGGTTTCGTACACGGTGAAATTTAATTTTATTCACGAAGTACTTTTATCGTGGTGAAATCCATGCCTTCGAAATTGAATTATTTTGTGTACAAAGACCAACGCAATATTCACGAAAATTATTCTGACGTATGTTTAGAGATTGCCAAAAACGGTTTTGGTGCTCTAAAGGCGGTAGAATGATTTGGTTTTACGCACGAGGCACACAAACGCGACCAATAATTCAGTGTCCCAAATCGTGATTTTAAAGGATTTTCGATATTTGCATTTTTCTTTGAAATGAAAGGATATTTTACCAAAAAAACTATACAGTGATTTTAGTTATAACCTACCTTATCTAACATCAAAATATGAAAGAAATCAAATTTTCGACACTTGCCGCGATATGTCTCACCCGTACCGACCCGCGCTCTTAAATATTACTGGAAAAATCTTCTTGAAAATTGTATTTATCGTGGAAATATCACGAGGAACGATGTTGGCTAACTTATTGTGGAGCTGAACACTGAATTCTTTCGGTACAAGTTAAATCGAGCGCATTTACCTGTCGGGCAGGTGATCTCACGTTTGATAGACTTAAAATCAACTATATTAACCGATGGTGAGCTGGAAACCGATGAATCCCTTTAAAGAAAAGGGCAGGATAAATCGCTAATTGCTGAGAAGATAATCATTTATAGCAGACTGACCTTCGAAGATAATTTCACGGTGGGAAAGTAATGTTTTTCCTTTAATACCGTTGCGCAAATTTGTCGCTTCGACTTCAAAATTAACTCATCATTGTGCTCGCTTGAAAGCTTGGCCCTGCTAGAAATGATAATCTTCTTCAACGGATAGAAGGTAACAAACTTACTTAAACTGTTCGCCTGATCGTTATTGTAAAAATTTGTTTTAACTCGGCTGAGCAAAATCGCGTTGGATTTCCCCGTCAACGCCGTGAAAATAATTAATATAATTTACCGTTTTCCGAACTCTCTCGTTTTTGCTGTTTATTTGCTAGAATTCTCCATCAAGTGGTTTGTATCGAACCTCTAAGCGGAGTTTGCTTATTTGTTGAAAAGGAAATCCTTATTGACAAAGTGAGTCTTAGTCATCTTTTCTAATTATTTTTCGCGCCGAGCGAAATTCTTAAAATTGTAAACACAACGCCGACTTATTTTCCATATTATTTTGGCCATATCGTGAGCTGAGAGAACCAATCAGAAAGCTAGAAAATCATTATCCTGAGCGATAGTTTACTTGATGTAAATGTAGCAAAAAGAAGTATTCAGAGACTAAATGCGCGCAGTTAAGATTACTTTGTCATTTCAGATTATTGACAGCAGCAGTAGTGGTGGTGGTAGTCTGATATTCAAGGTGACAGTGGCTGTGACAGTGAGATTAGAGAGTAGTGGCTGTGTCAATAATACTAATTAGTATAAATCTACTAGCGTTCTATTACCAATGCTGTTCTCTGATTGGCTACCCTACTCACTATCTATTCGGTGATAGATAGTGGGTAGCGATTGTCAACAAAATGGCGGCCGCTCCTTCGAGGTTTCGAAGTGTGAGTGAAGAGGATTTGGAAAATTTACTAGCCTTTTTTGAACGACTAGTAGGTTTATACTAGAACTATTAGATTATGAACTCGAGATTTCTACCGCGCGATAGTTGATTCGGGCTTCGCCCCCATAGTGGCTGTAGAAAAAGCAGTCGATAGAAACGGATGTGGCGATTTGAAGTAGCAATGACAGAAACAGTAAAACAGCAAGAGATAATTAACAATACATTGGTGTACACAAACAACAACAACAACAAAATACAGTGTACCTGTAACGCGTCCAATGGTAAAAGTGCTTTCCTTTGAGGCTGTCTCGTACATATCTAAATTCAAACGTATCGAGAGTCTCTCGTTGTCGATGTGGGCTTTTTTCATTGCGACTTGAAGCTGCTTGATGAAGGGCGAGTCTGTTCCATCATCTATCCATCTTATGTTTGATAACACCGATTGATAAGCCGCACCAAAAGTAGGAAGTCCCTTTCGCTCTGTAATCATTTTCTTCCATAGGTACTGAAACGGAACTGGTGTGTAATCAGCGGAAAATAAATTTCCGATTCGAATTCTCCAGCCCCAAATTTCAGAAAAGAGTTGAGCTTGTGTATTTAAGTCTACCATCTTTGCAGAAGTCTTGTTTCCACCTTCTAAAAAAACGGAGAGGAAGATGTAATTTATTAGGTGAATTGGACTTTCATAATGTATTTACCAGTTTAGCGACCTTCAGAGCTTTTAAATTTCATTTTAGTTATTTTATGTTCAATTAAACCAAGTTTAACCCTTTAACCGGCAAGCTTCTGTGTGATTTTAGGCAATCTCTAGAATTTCGTGATCCCATATAAGAAGTTTAATTGAACTGCGTGCTGTTTAGTAACACCGAAGACGCCAATTTTCATTGTGGCGTCAGCATTTGGCGGTTACTTAGTCGATAAGCGAGCATAGCCGGTTTTGATTTAGAATTATTTTTTATTAAAATAAGTTGATGGCAAAGATGTGTGTTTTGTGTTTTCGATTGTAGTAGAACATGAGTATTTTCAGATTTGCTGTAGAACAAATAGCCTGATATGCAACGAAATGCCAGAGCTGTGGTTAGTTAAGGGTTAATTAGCTTTATCGCTTCAAAATTTATCACTTTGCCGTAACAAGAGGTTATTACTGTCATATGTTCAGACCTGTGAAAGCTGCAGATTTTTAAAACAATGCTGGTGCTTTTCGTACATATTTGTAAAATTGCCAGTTAAAGGGTTCAACAGCTAAATAACTGCAATTTTAAACTTGTAGTTAATAATAGAAAGTTTTCTGTGTATTGGTTTTCACTGGGTATAAGTAAACACAAGCACAAACAAAATCACAAGCACAAGCACACAAGGAAATGTCAAGGGGAACAAACGCCGCCTTTTAGTTATGATGCTGTCCTCACCAGGAAAAAGCAGAAGCACAAGAAAACCCAATTTTTTGTTGTTCTTGTTCGCATACTTATGCTTATTACTAGTGAAGACAGCACATTTTTTTGTTCATGTTATACCTTTGGCTAATGCTTGTGGCTGTACTTGTGCTTATGTCTGCGATTTCCCCAGTGTGATAAAACTTAAGCGACAACTTTTAACCGTGCTTTGCAAAACAGCTTTTGGAGGGCTTTAACCCACGCAGTTCTCTCCTTTTTTAATTGGATGAGACCAGAAGCAGTGAGATATCAAACTACCAAGTCATGTATGCGTTTTTATTTGCATGTTTTTTTTTTAATGTTATAGAATTCAACCGAGCCCTCGCAAAAATATAAACTTGTATACTACGTACCCAGTACTAGCGCCCCAATAACTGGTTCGGTACGTTTATCTTCATCATCCCCAACACAATGTCCATTGGCATAGCAAACGTGAGTCACAGAGCCATTTACGCTCCATTCGCCACTGCCTTTTGGATTAAAGTTGTACAGGTCTTCCAACTGGTCACCTGGGACAAAATTGTCGGTGTCGTAACTATGAGGATAATTATTG
>OX393565.1:768261-900761 GCA_947652115.1 Blastomussa wellsi | reverse complement strand
TTAAGCCAGACCCAGCCAAAGTGAAAGCAATCATCAACATGAAGAAACCTGATGATGTACCTGCTGTTCAAAGATTGATTGGCATGGTTAAATACCTGTCAAAATTCCTGAGTGGACTCTCTCAGATGTGTGAGCCCATCAGACGCCTAACACACAAGGATGTGCCGTGGTATTGGGCAAAGGAACAAGACGAAGCCTTTGACAAAATCAAGAAAGCAGTCACTTCAGCACCAGTTCTCATGTATTTCGACACATCAAAACCAACAGAAGGAAGCGGAGATGCATCCTCGCAAGGAATCGGTTTTGTGCTTACACAAGAAGACCACCCAGTTACCTACGCCAGCCGTGTCTTAACGCAAGCAGAGCAACGTTACTCTCAGATTGAGAAGGAGCTTCTGGCTCAAGTGTTCGGTCTAGAACATAACCATCAGTACGTTTATGGTAGGAAAGTGATCCTCCACACAGACCACAAGCCTTTGGTCGCCATCTCAAGCAAGCCGTTGGCATCTGCTCCCAAACGACTTCAGAGGCTACTTCTTCGTTTACAGCAGTATGATGTAGAGATCAGATACCGACCAGGCCGAGAGATGTATCTCGCAGATACCCTATCAAGAGCGTATCTAAGTTCCAGTGCTGAAGAACCTGAGAGGTCAGAGACTGAGAAAGAAGTTGAAAGCATTCATGCCGTAGACTATTTAGCCATCTCAGAACCGCAGTTGAACGAAATCAAGAGAGAAACTGCAAAGGACTCCACCCTGCAGATCCTGAAGCAAGTGATCTTAAAAGGTTGGCCTGACAAGAAAGCGTCCGTACCGCTAGAAGTCTCCCAGTACTTCAATATTAGAGAAGAATTGGCAGTTCAGGACGGAATCATCTTCAAGGGCCCAAGGTGTATTGTTCCCCAGAGTCTAAGGCAGAAAGTGAAAGAGAAAATACACAGTGCTCACATTGGAGTACAAGGATGCCTGAGGAGAGCCCGCGAGGTAGTTTACTGGCCCTCCATGAATCAAGAGATAACCGACTACATTGAACAGTGTGCCACATGCTACACTTATGCCAGCCAACCCCAAAGAGAACCCCTCATAATACATGATGTTCCTCAGCGTCCGTGGCAGAAAATTGGTTGCGACATTTTCACCGTAGATCAGAAGGACTACCTGTGTACAGTAGACTATTATTCTGGATATTTCGAAGTCGACCGTCTAGAGAGAAAGACCGCGAAAACAGTCATCACAAGACTTAAGCGTCATTTCTCCAACCATGGTATCCCAAACGTGTTCCAGAGTGATAATGGCCCACCGTTCGACGCACAGGAGTTCAGAGAATTTGCTGCAGTTTACGAATTTGAGCTAGTCACAAGTTCTCCACACTACCCCCAAAGCAATGGTCGGGTTGAGAATGCTGTGAAGACAGCCAAGCAGCTGATGAAAAAGTCAAAAGAGGCCGGATCTGACTTCTATCTAGCCCTCCTTGACTGGAGAAACACACCTACAGAAGGTGTAGGCAGTTCGCCTGCACAGAGACTTTGTGGCAGAAGAACAAGAACACTCCTTCCCACCATGGCGAGTCTCCTGAAACCCACACCTCCAACGGGCGTGAGAGACAAACTTCTCCAGAGGAAAGAAATCCAGACACGATACTACAACAGAGGTACCCGTGAACTACCACCGTTACACAAGGGAGATGTGGTGCGAATGCTACCAAATGTCCGATCTGGAAAATGGGAGAAAGCTTATGTCGAGGACCAGGTGGATGTGCGATCATATGCAGTACGTACTGAAGATGGTAGAGTGTACCGGCGAAATCGGAGACATCTGAAGAAGTCCCAGGAATCGCCAACTATGATCCCTCCTCCACAGGAAGAACCTAGTATCCCAAGAATGCCAGCACCTAAACCAGCTGAAACAGTCGTAGACCCAATGCCGGCAGTTGCAGCACCACCCCTGCAAGAGGAATCACCCGCCAGTGTCCCACCTCCTGAGAGTCCACCCGTAGAAGTCATAGCAAGACGGAGTGGTCGTCAGACTAAAACACCCGCTCGTTTCAGAGACTTTGAAATGTCATAATTATTGTTTGTTGAGGACCTTGTTCAGTTTTATTTAGCAACTAGGAACATTGAACTGTTGAGAACTTCGTTATATGCTATTCGTTAAGGAAAACATCAGTTTGTACACCGTTGTACTTTTTATCATTTTATTAGCTTTTTCTTTCTTTACAAAAGGAAGGGTGTAACGTCAGCCCACGTGACCACTCTGGTCCAATAGCAATCGCTAAAACACATGTGCTCGGGGTTGTGAGCTGTTCTAGATGATTTTGTATGCTCGGGTTTGCATAGAGCATTAAACGTTGTGTTTTACCGGATATTGTTGTCGTTTGAACCTTACTCCGGTCCGCAACTTTACAATTACCTTTCAGTATGGAGTATAGTCCCGGGGCGTACTCCCTTATAAGGGCTTGATAGGGACGTGCGGCCGTCAGGGGATGTTTTTCGGGATTTTTGTCTTAAACAGGATATCGATTTTTTATCACTTTGTCTTAAAAAGTGTATCTTTTCTTGGCATTTTTCTTAAAATGGGTATAGTTTTGGGCTAAATGTTTTAAACTGGGTATCAAAATCGCCGGAGAATGTTTGTCTTAAACAGCTAGGGTCAGGGATTGAGGGACCCGGCCGCACCTCCCCACTCAAGGATATATCGAGTACTCCTCCCCGGAGTGTAGTTATCCCTGCTGAAGCTATGCCAAAAGCCGGGCTCGAGCAAGCCCGTAGCTAGTAAGAGACAAGATGAAGCACTTGCACTGTCTAGGATTTATCCCAATGTGTGCCGATTCTCGCATAGTTTTATTACGTCATGTGCATTGTAGTTCACACCTCTATTGTTTCCTTGGTTACCTGTACGCTTCGTGTTTGATCGCTCGTTAAATTGATAACGGTAGATCACTCGTCCTATTATCTGAAAAAAAAAAGGCTTGAACGAGATACTTCAAAAAGAAATGATCAAAAATGTGTTTCCGGAGCTTCCAAATTTTGGCATTTTCTAGGTGAGTTGGGTGGAAGGGACATGCTTTCAGAGTGTAACCGTCCTATTTTTTCTCGCCTATGCCAAAAGTCTGTCTGCGGCGGTGTCAAGGAAAGATTTTCGCTTCTCTTTCCTTGAGACTGGCATATATACCAGGTTCAGATTTTCCCGCTTTATTCAAGGCATTCCCTAAAATGAGAATTTATCCTAGCATCATATTCTTCGGTACCCAATTATACAACTAACTGAAAAGGGGCACTATTAGAGTGATGTCTTGCCCAAGAACACAACGTGGGGCGGCTTCTTGTGGTCGAACCCGGATCGTTTTATCGGGAGGTCAACGGAATACCCATAAGCACACCGTTTTTCCAGCTTCACACCTAGTTGACGGCCCCTCATCACAGAGTCTTCAAGTGGCTTTACGCCAAACGGGAATTTGCATATTAGATGCATCGAAAGGCAAGGTCGGGCTGCAAAATGACCAACGTTCTTTTTAAGACTAGTTTCTCACGCGAAATCTATTTTAGCCTTGCTCGGTACGCAGCGCATAAAGGAATACCTTTCTCAGAATTCCCTCGCTTCACTATAATAAGCAATGAGAGCCCTTTGAAATTAGGTGATGGCAGCAGCAAAGAAGTGGGCAAAAAGAAGTTACTTATAAATAGAAGGGATGAATCGCATTACTTTGTTTTCTGCCAAAAGATGACATGACTGATGAATGATGCATGGTCCGTATACATTAATTTTGATTATAAAATTATCTGAAAATACCACGTGGATGTTGAGGAAAACCACCGCACTTTTGAGGTGAGAGGGAGACATATCTCGACAGTGTACTTGACAGCCAAGATATATAGTTCTTATTCAAGTTCTCATCTCTACATGCTTGCATCCTTTGTCGTATTTATTGCACAATTTCATAGCAGCTTTGCAATTTTATCTTGTAATTGACTTCTCCAAAGGCATCCGATATGAAAAAGAGATCCTCGTTCTCCCACTTAGTATTGAAGTATATATATAAAAAAATGTATTTTTTAGTGTCACAAAAAGAGCCACGCCCAGATAAGTCTCCCTGAATGTAGAGACCAAGTTACGCCCGCCCGCCCTCAAGAAAATGACCCAGTCATAACAGTATGAGGCTTCCAGGGTATTAAAACATGTCTTCCTCAAAACTCAAAAGTGTTCCCGAAACTTTTTATAAAAACCATATCGTCAGTCTTGGGTTTCGGTACTCTACTGTAATATATCGAGTTGTGTTTTAAACAATGGGTTTTCTTCTCAGCTTTTTGACGTTCGAAGAGGTGTCAGGCAGGGGGATCCATTGTCGGCATACCTCTTCATCATTGCTCTGGGAGTGTTGCTTGTTAAAATCAGAAGCGAAGAGTGTATAAAAGGTATCGTCGTTGATAAAGAAATCAAACTTGCAGCTTTTGCCGACGATCTGACAACGTTTATACACGACGTTTATTCCCTCGAAAACTTGTCCGTGATTCTTCATAGATTTGGAATGTGTTCAGGTTTAAAGCTCAATGCGGAAAAAACCGAAGCTCTATGGCTAGGAACTTGCCACGATAAAGACCAACCCCTTCTTGTTGGTATTGACAAAGTTAATAAACCAATTAAAATTCTTGGCGTTCATTTTACTTACGATTTGAAGAAAAAACAAGAGCTCAACTATGATGAAACTCTAAGATCGCTTTCTGAAACTCTTGCAGGATGGAAATGGAGGAACTTGACTTTATATGGTAAAATCCAGGTTGTGAAGACATTTGTAATACCAAAATTCATGTTTCGTGCATCACTGATGTGGTCCACAAAAAAGTTATCAAAGAGCTTAACTCCATTATCTACAGATTCATCTGGAAAGGACGTGACAAAATTAAACGCTTAGCACTAATCAGCGATTATAAGAATGGTGGTTTGAGAATGCCTCATATTAAAACTCTTATTGATACTCAACGCATTATCTGTCTTAAAAAATACATCGAGGACTACGATAGCCCATGGAAACACTTTCTTTCGTTTTTTCTTAAGGACTACGGCGGAAAATTTTTCTTATATTGTAATTTTAGTTCTTCCGATCTACCAGACAACCTGCCCAGCTTTTACAGAGAATGTCTCAATGTCTGGTCCAAATTAACCCTTTACTGCCCAAGGGGTCTCCCTTTGACGAGTAAAATCGTCTGGCGTTAGACAGAGTAAAATCTATAAGTCACGCTTGGGCAGGAAAGGGTTAACGGCTAAGCCTGCTGGGTCTCGTGAGGAAGTTTTGAAACAAATCCTGTGGAACAATCAGTTCGTGCGCATTAATGGTAAACCCGTTTTTAATAGAGGACTATTCTCAAAAGGTATCTTTTTCATTTCTGACATTTTGACCAACAATGGCAAGTTAAAACCATGGCCCTCTTTTGCGGCCACTGGGCTTACGCTTGTAGATTTTTTCTCACTTCTGGGTATATTTGACTCTCTTCCATCTCCGTGGAAGAGCCTAATTAACTCGAATGGGACTCCTATTGTATTCCAAGGCCCACCTGTAATGCAACATACCCTCTTTTTAAATGGTAAAAGCGTTTTGCTCGATTCGATCAACTCGAAAAAACTATATTGGGAGTTGGTGGAGACGACTCAAGTCTACCCTTCCGCACGACATAAATATACAACATTATTTCACAATCATAGCTTAGACTGGGAAACAATCTATCTAATTCCACATGTTGTTACAATCGACACTAATACAAGAATTTTCCAATACAAAATTCTCAATCGGATATTATATTCCAATAAATCTCTATACAAAATGAAAATAGTCAGCTCTCCCCTCTGTACATTTTGTCACACGTCAGAAGAATCTCTCGAGCATCTTTTTTGTTATTGCGAACATAGCATAGCCTTTTGGAAGTCTGTTGTTCTCTGGCCAAAATCCATAAACATAGATATTGATTTTTTAAATGACTTCAACATTATTTTTGGCCTAGCTCAAAAGAATCTCAATTGGGCCCTTCTAAACCATACTATTATTATTGGTAAACAGGTCATTTACTCTAACCGGCTTAAGAATTTTCTGCCTTTTTTACCTGAAGTCATTTCAAAAATAAAGTATGTTGAATCCATTGAGCGATCTATCGCCTTAAAAAATAACAAACTAAAAATTCACAATGAAAAGTGGAAGCCAATTATCACCTTTCTGTAATGTAACGTACAAGATTATTAAGTCTCTTGGAGAGTGTATCAGGTTTTAATACGTAGCGTAATTAGCTGGTATTGTGTAGCATAAGTAACGTAGTATGCCTTATGTAATATAATGTAACGTATGGGCTAACGCTCGAAACGTCAGCTCTTGAATCTCTTTACGGTGGCCAATTGACATTATCAACCCAGTTGATAAAACCAAATTATATTGTTATACTTCCCACCGATGCAGCACCACAGTTTCTTTAGAAACTTACCCCCTCTAATGTAATGTCAGTAAGGTTATAAAATGTCATGTAATGTAAGGTAATGTAATGTAATGTAATGTAATGTAATGTAATGTAATGTAATGTAATGTAATGTAGTGTAAGTCATGTGGAACATTAATAAAAAAAAAATAAAAAAAAATATATCGTCAGTCTTCATTTCTTACCAGGCTCGCCTCCCATGACTTTTATTTCATTTTCCATTGAAATTTCCAACACGGCCCAGGAGTTCTCATTCACCGAGCCTAGGTCCTGACCAGTAGCGGCTGATATAGCGGCGATAGCATTACTGACCGCTGCATTGATTCCGACTAGACCAGCCCTCTGCGCGGACATTTGAAGTGCCTTGAACATCCTTGTTAAGTTTTGCGAATCGACCTAATAAGTGAAAAGTAAAGAGGTAATTGACTAACACAAACCACTTCGGAAATATACCCCCATCCTCCCCCTATTCCCCTTCAAGAAAGCAAATAACATATACGCTTGACCATCTTGTACGACTCCAATACCAGAAAAGTTTCTAATTATATGGCAAGGTAGTCTTTAGGTAAATGCAAGGGTTCTCATTGGTTCCCTTCTTGGTCGAGATTTTGTCATACAAATCGTTCTCTTGGAAACGGTAACAAGCCGCGTGCTTTTTTTAGGAAGGCAAATTCAAAATTTGCAACCAACAGAGACAATTCCAAAACAAACGTGCAAAAAAATTCATTCTCGAAAAGATTCTACCAGTCCTATAAAATTGATATTAACAGAGCTTAAAATATGACGATGACAACAAATATTCACCAAGCGAGTTTTATTAGATCCTGAAGATCAGGAAATGTGAAAGGACAGAGAAGTGCAAACACAAATTCCTGACCGAATTAGAAAGACGGATACCGATATGAACATCAATTATTCTTTGCTACATAAAAACCAAAAGTACGACAATTAAAATAATTGAAATCCTACCTGTCTTAGCTTGAACACCTTTTGCTCAATGTTTTTCAATAACACACAGACAAAAAAGGAAGACTACGAACCAGCAACATTTTCAAGCAGTATGGAGGACGCGTGTGACAATTAGGTAAAGGTAGTAGGTAAAGTCTGTGGTGCGAGCCAAGTGGCCCATCAGGCCGGAGCTTATCCCGGTTTCTGTAGCATGAAGCGAAAGAGAGTATTTCTACTCCCCCCTGGATGGGATGCTAGTCTATCGCAGGGTTACCCCCAGCAGTAAATTCGCCGGTACGCATTTATACACCTTGGGTGAAGAGAGGCACTGTGAGTGTGTTGTAATATTGAACCTGTGGGGACCCCCCTACGGTTTGGGGCCCCTGACATTTTATGAGGCCGCCCCGTGGCAGAAGGGGCCGTGTGCGTAAACATGGCGGACTTGCCTGACTTGTTCGTTGAGTTGACATTTAGTCGCGTTTACTAAGTTTTCTATAACACTACTTACAACAGAGTGTAAAGTGTCTTGCCTAAGAATACAACGTGCCCTGGCCGAGGCTCGAACCCGGACCGTTCGGTCCGGAGTCCAGCGCACTAACCATTAGGCCACTGCGCCACCCACGCGTGTGACAAATGGACTCAGTTAAATGGCCTTACTCTTCACGAGTTCGTTTATCTCAGTGGATAGAGCGCAATCTCGGAGGGTCACCAGCTCGCAAAGATCAGTGACAAGAGGGCCCGGAGGATCGCAGGCTCGTTTAGCTCAGTGGATAGAGCGCAAGTCCGGTGTTTGGAGGGTCACGTGTTCGTTTTCCACCGGGGACTCATATGCTCGTGACATGTTTGCCATTTCATCTTTTTGCACCAATTCCTAGTTTTCCTAACTGAATTTTACTTAACTGAGAAGCCTCCGCTTAGCGTACTAAAGGACACTAAGAAATAAACACACAAAGAATACATGCTACAAAGTGTAAGTCAATAGTTCACAAAACAGGTGAGGGCCGCGCAGGCTCTGATTGACGAAAACGAATTCGAGGAAGAAGCTCTTTCTGATGCGAGGGTATTTCGCGAATCCAATCCAGTTGCACTTCAAAGCTTCAAAGCAAAGGTTTTTTATTTACCCCCAAGTTACGCGTGCGAGACATTTAGCTGAAGTTAAATAAATTTCTTTCCAAATTCGTGGTATCCTGCCACGACCTCGGGCCAATATTCCCCAGAACGGCTCTCGCGTTTGGTTAGTAGGAGGTTTATATGATGTTTTAAGTCCGACCCAAGCTTGAATATAGTAATATCGTGATATCCCCTCATACGCCCCCTTTTAGGCCACGAAGCACCGTGGTTTCCTTGAGAATGTCCATTTTTAGTTTGAACTATGTATCTAACCTTGACATGGCCTACTAAAGCTAATTAAAATACCGTGGAAAAATTCTAGTTCTTTTGCTCTTTTCCAAACTGGCCTTATAACTATTAAGGGACTTCTTGCCCACTTTCGAGCCTGTAATCAAAGGCGATTACCTTACCTTGACTGAGTTACGCGGCAATTGACACGAAATCTCTATTACTTTAGTAACTCCTGGCAGCATTTTCGTCTTTCTCGTCATTGTTATTTTTGTGGTAGATGTATTCTCGTCATTGTTATTTTTGTGGTAGATGTATCAAAATAGGTATATTAAACAAAGCTACGATGGATACTTTTTAACTCATTATCAATATTTAATTTCCCAACACAGAGGTTTCCTTCGTGATACACTAACCTTGAATACACTTTTCAATGTAGACTCGGTGATATAAGCTTCAGCCTGGACTTCAATTCCACGTCCCATGATGAAATTTTTAGGTAGTGCACTTTTATCGCCACTTAACTTTGTCTCAATGTAATATTCCCGGATGTTGATATCAGGACACTCCTGGGATATCTTCTTCATTGCCCACTTACAAGCATGCCATGTGGTAACGGTGACACCATTTTGGCCAGCAGCATCAGCAGAATCATACACAAATTCCATCAGAAGATTACGACCTAAAAAGTATTTGCTATATTTAACAACTTTATTTTTCCAAGTTAGTGAACTGATGTGTGCATGGTTAACGAAACAGGGGAGCAGGGATGGCGCAGTGGTGAGAGCGCTCGCCTCACACCAATGTGGCCCGGGTTCGATTCCCGGATCCGCCGTCATGTGTGGGTTGAGTTTGTTATTGGTTCTCTTCCTTGCTCCGAGAGAGTTTTCTCCGGGAACTCCGGTTTTCCCCTCTCCTCGAAAGTCAACATTTCCAAATTCTAATTCGATCTGGATTGTCAGCATTTTGTCATGAGCCTCTGGCTCGGGTGATTGCGCAAGCACTCCGTGTGTTTGACATTAAATTTGCGTTTACAATAAACAGACTCCTGCCGCCACTTTTGTTATCATCTCCGTTGTTGTTTTTTTAATTCTTTTGATGTACGACTACAAAATATTCTATTGACTAGCGGTATAAAAAAAGAGAGAGTAAATGATCACATGCATGCATCTTATTTTGCAATGGCGGATTTTTCGCCACTCATTATAAGTAACCTTATAAGTGCAAAGTGTCCATTAGGATAATAGGAATGACAAGGGTAGCAGTACCAATAAACCAGGGTTCCAGTGATTGAAGCTTGCAGTGTTGGCTAACTTCGCTTGCTTTTAATTTTAGTTCATCCAAATGAGCTATGAGCCACTCAGACAGTTGGTGAGCTTGTTGCATGGAGTCAGTGACAAAATGTGGCACTCTTGTGATACGGCGCTTTATAACACGTGCCCTGACACCTCCACACCTGAAAGAGTGCAATAGGCCTTGATAACATCACAAGCTCAAAATTCACCATCAAGTCCCGATTAAGGGAATTATTCCCGAGCCTTTGTCACCTTCATGGAGTTTTCATGTGCGTATTGTTTTCTTTTTTGTTGCTTTTGGAATTCGTTCAAGATAAAATTTAGACATTCCCGCTTCGAAAGCGAGGCTTGGTGGTCAAACTAGACAGTCTGACGTTAATGATGGAAAGGAACAGATTACCTAGTAGGTGAAACTATACCAAGATGGAATTTCACTAAACTAGTATTGTACCTGAGCATAGTAATTTCCTATTTATAATTCACTTCAGTCGTTCCGTGGGTGGTGTGAGATATCGGTGGTATGCCACTCTACTAGGTTAACGCCAAACTTATAAGTTAGGACCTGTTGGGCGAGGTTAGGAATTCGATGGGTGACCTTCAAAAACTTCCGCCAGTGAGTTTGTTGTTGATATTGTTGCAATACTTTATATATAAAATACGGGTATTTTGCTCTTTTTTCTCACGCTTTCAGGTTCTTGGCATATAACAATCTATATTTGTTACCTTGTGATAGCAGCAGCGCCTCGTGAAGCAGAGGCAACAAGAGTCCCTTCTGTTGTGGCGAAAGGACAAACAATCAGTTCATCCATCACGTGATATCCTTTGATAAGCAGTGGGCCAGCTATTCCCAGCGGAATCTTAGCCAATCCTATTGGGTTTTCTATATTCCCTTTTAGATTTTCAGTGGTATACTCTTGGGAGTGACGAGCATCCCACCATTGTCCAATGTTTGAGAGGGAAGCCGAGGTGAATTGTTCAACCCATTTTCTTCTGTTCTCACAGTCTTCGAGATTGTAGCTTCCTCTGTGCGGAACCTCAAAAAACAATAAGAAAAACTTTCAAAACGATGACATCGGACAACAAACCCTACCGCGAAAAAAATATTATGGGAAAAGTGTTTCAAACTCGTCAACCCTTATACAATATCCCTGGGAATTACGAGCATCCCACCATTGTCCAATGTTTGAGAGGGAAGCCGAGGTGAATCGTTCAACCCATTTTCTTCTGTTCTCGCAGTCTTTGAGATTGTAGCTTCCTTTGTGCTGAACCTGGAAACAATTCTGAGACAGACAATTTTGACATGTGTTTGTCAGTGGTGCATATCATTTTGAAATTCAGAAATTAAAGATCAAACCAGAGATGTAAAGCGATTATCATGAAAATAATCCCACTCGCTTATGCTCTATGCGATGGTGTGGAATGCGACATATTTAATTTTGTTTCTCTCATAGAACTTTGGAAATTACATTCAAAGCTCTCATAAGTGAAAACGTTTCCTAAAGGTAAATATCTCTTATACAAGAATAGGATCTAAAGCATCAGAGGCGTACTGTAACTAAACTATTTATAGTTATTTCCTATTACAGAAGAGGACTGTAATAGGCGACCCATGTATTGCATTTGATATTACAAATATGCCAAGTGATGTGCCAATGTTTTAATACAAGAAAGGATAAATTGAATATTATTTAGCATGACTAAAATATGCAATAAAGAGCACCCTGGGATCATTTACTTCGCATTGTTTCAACGTGCTGAAAACTTTCATTATAGTGGTGAAGGCGCTAATTTCCGTTTCGTAAACGGTCGGTGCCATTTTTTAACGGTCGATGCCATAATTGGTAACCAAGCTTTTCGGAATGGACGATGCTATATCCGCTCTAGTTTAGGCCTGGACTAGGTCGAAACTGGTGATAAACTAATACACACTTACCAAATGCTTAATTGTTCAATTTCACACTGGTGTGCTTGCGGTTAGCTTTATTTGTTGGGTGGGGCAATACTATAAGTAAAATATATATACTAAGAAAGTCTTGTTTTATAACGAAATTTTGTGAGAATTTGGCGGATTGGCCTGGTAGTGTAGTGGTAGTGTACTGGTGAAATAGGGATGTTGGCTTGTCAGAGGTTCAGGGTTCGATTCTTGTCATTGACTAACAATTTTTCTTTTTTTGTGGGTAAAAAAATTCGATGATAGCCCAAAAAAATTCTAAGTGTCGAAAAAATGGCATCGACCGTTTACGAAACGAGGGGCGACTAAGCGGAAATATGTATATTAGAGTATGTGAGTAACAATTCTGAGAGGGTTTCATGTGGATGGCCGTGGTAAAGCCTAGGAATTTGCTCGTAAGAAGAGCCTCGATTCAGAGTCTACAGCTATACATATGTTTATAAATCACGTTACCTGAAATGTTTGTCCTGAATTGTCTTCAGAGATGTCTTCGCTGAAACATCGCCTTACTAAAGCCAACTCTTTTGTGATGAAGCGACGGTCATACGATCTTTTAATTCCCACATTCCACAACAATCTAAACATCATCAACTTTGACAATCTCCTGAAGCAACGAAACCTGAATTTCAGATTCTGACTTACGAAGAACGTTAACTGCAACGAATTCAAAACCTCTCAAACTGTTCTCACCACTACTGCCAATACCATAAGAAAAGACTTTCATTCCCATTGCATAACTTTTCGAACAATAGAGCAAAAGTTACAACAAATGAGAAGCTAATTTCTCATAACTTTACCTCAACTGAGTTACTGGGAAACAGAGCGTCGAAAATGCCTTTATTGTCACGAAATAAACGGCATTGCCTTTAACATTTATCAATGTTACTCGAGGTAGTACTCATCAATGTCATTTTCACAATAAACTAAACGTATATACAGAATGCCTGAAAATACTTTTTAGAAGAACGAGTTTAAAAAATATAACGTACGCTAAGGAACATACCCTTTTATTTTTAAACGTAAGTTCCGTGACAAAATTGGTGTGTGCATAAAGAGCGGAGTCATGGACAACGTGAAGCGGTTATTGGCATTTATTTTATCTAAACACTGTAATTCGGAAATTTTCTTTATAATAAGGTCACTCCTAACTTATACATATGAATGACTTACTTGGGCACCCGGGTTGGTTCGGTGTACTCAATAATCAATAACGTTAAAATAATTGAAGTAGCTATTTAAGTGTTCAGTTCGACTCCGTTGTATAAATCCACCCTCCTTCCCAGAGCCACGTGGTTTTTTGAATGACATCTCGAGTGGTCCTGGTAACGGTAAAAAATATGATTTTTTTGATTGGCTGATGAAAACTGCATGCGTAATAAGGTAAAAATCATAGGGTTCTACGCATTGGATTTTACTTCCGGATTCCAACTTGAGGGAGACATTTACAACTTCGGCGTGCGTTTCCTTTGGATTGTGTTTAGTACAGAAACAAGGCCACTACGCCAACAAAATCAGTTTTTAAATTTCCACGAAGGCATATTGCTTGTAACTGAGATATCAGCTATAACTGTTATCCAATTCCGGTGTTGGTAGGGCAGCTGAGGTGTCTGATTTACAGAAATTCAATACTATTGAAATGTGTAATGCCCTCTTTAGAACTAAAATCTTAGTCGCCGTTGATGACATACCACTCCAAAGTAATGTAGACAGGTGGCCGTACCTTAAAGATATCAAGTTACGTACATCAAAGCTGAAGTTGATTTGCTCATAGGTAGTGATGTACCAAAGGCTCTTGAGCCCCAGGAAGCGAAGAGAATTGATGGTGGTGGTTCATATGCTGTGCGAACACTGCTAGGGTGGACACTCAATGGTCCGCTTGGCAGACCAACGAGTTCAAAGCATACAATATGTGTTCAGTCTCATGCTCTTTTGGAGTTGTAATTTGAACGGTTCTGTGAATAAAATTTCTATGGCTCGCAATCTGCATCGAGAAGGCAATGTCGCAGGAAGATAAGAGAGCTCTTATACTACTATTGAACGTGCTTTTTAACTACAAAATTGTTGCTACAGATGACTTCTAGCCGTCTTAACTTGGGTTCCCTAACTATCCTGGGTTTAGTTTTTGGGCATGTTTGTTCTTTCAGAGATTCCTGTCAGTTTTGGAAGTCATGACCATATTTGGTAAGTCAAGTGACCAGAATACAGAAACGGTATAAACGCACGCAGCTAACTTCTTTCTTCGTTGAAACCAACCCAAACGGGTAGAGTGTATTGAGAGGGCAAATCTGTAGCATGGATTTGTTGAAATTCGCGTAACTGAAAAAGCCGGGACGTCATAATTTTTGGTGACGTCATAACTTCTTCAATAACATGAATTTTAGCAAATCCATGCCAAAGATTTTACATGTAAATTATAAGCCCTTTGCACGAAACGGGCAAATGACACAAAATACCACCTTACTTGTGATCAAGCTATGCAGTGGGACATCAAGTAGCTTTGTTTTGGATGTCTCAAAACGTAGCTTGCCCACCAGTAACTAAGGTGTTATTTTGTGCTGTGTCCGTTACGTGTAAAGGGCCTCTGTAAACATAAATAGAAGTGAAAACGTTAAGCAACGTGAACTTGGAGTTTTTATTCATACTCAAACCACGCCCAAAACAAGCAATAGGGTGCGCAGGTCGGCAGATTACCAAGCTACCAGGGTTTATGTTAACCCCTATCCTTCAGGCCTTTTTTTTTTTCAATCTTTATTTCTTACATTAATATACAAATATACAAATATCACACCACCTGCAAATAGCAAGGCTAATCGAGGCAGGTGGTGTGTGGACGGCTTAAGATTTATTACAATAGTTGAAGTGAAAAAGTACCATATTTATAACAAAAAGGGTCAATCACGGGAAAAAAGGAAAAGAAAAGAGAAAGAAAAAAAGAAAAATAGAAAAATAGAAAGATAGAAAAGAGAAATTGAGATAAGAAAATTTAGGCAGCTATTTAGATAAGCGGGGGCAAATATTTTGTAAAATCAGAGATTATCGTATTTAGGTCAGCATATCTATCCTGAACTTCAAATATTTTCAGCAGAATTGCATGAACAGAGATTTGGAAGAATTTCGTAAATTTTCAGGTATACTATTCCAAATTTTGGCTCCCATAACAACTTTCTAGTATAACCTTTGTCCATAGCACGTTTTTCCGACCGTAACATTTTCGCCAGCTTGTTTGAGCAATGTTCCGTGGCAGCACTATACGCATGGATTTCGTAACCGTAAAAGAAACATGAACATCTTGTCCAAGCTAACTACTCACTGACTACTATCTAGCTCATCGAACCTATTACAGCACGATCAAATATATACAAGCTAGAAATTGTTTTTTTTTTTTTCCAAAAAGAGCTTTACAAGTGAGCAGCAATTCTTCATAACAAGCATATTGGGCATTTTTGTACCGAATAATTTTTTTCTAGTTAATTTAGTGGATCTAATAGACGTATGTCGAGTTTGAACTTTTCAGTGACGGCATAGCTTCTTCCACGTTAGTTTCCAGTTTTCTGTAACCACGTCGTCTGCTGTTACCATCATTCCTGCCCTCTATGACGATAGCAATAATCTACGGGAACAAATCACGACAGTGTTAAAAAAATAAATAAATAAAACAATAAACCACACAATACTGTGGAACTCTGGCCTAGCGGACACCCCGCTATCACGGACACTCACTACTACGACCAAATCCAGATCCCTGGCAGTAGCTATAGCGGTTTTACTGAATGTTATACCACATATAACGGCCTTGGCACGAAAAACGAAGGGCTCTGGGGACATACGATTTGAAAAAAAAAAAAACGATTTTTCTTTATTGGCTGTTGAGAACAAAGAAATCTTAAACGGGAGTGAAAATGTTCGCCGGCCGCCTTATTGCAACATACAACATGTAGAACCATCAATGTTATATACATGAAGTCCGGAAGTCCTAGAATCTCGGACTTTAAATCGTATGTCTCCAGAGCCCTTCGTTTTTCGTGCCAAGGCCCTGCCGGCTAAGAGAAACGAAAAGGGCTATGGTGACGAGAATGCACTCCGATTAGCCTACTATCTTCGGTTAGCCTACATAGAACTCCGGTTACCCTTCTCAGTTGTCACGAAGTCCTTCAGAAATTTTAATTTCATTAGATCTTGTTAGCCCGAAGCTCTATTGTTTTAGGGGCTATTAGGGCTAGGGTCCATTGTTATTGTTGTTTATCATTTTCTCAGCCAATCCTAAGAGAAGTTGCGAAGAGCTTCGTGGCGACCCACCCTTCTAAGCACTTCGGTTGCCCAAAATAACACTTCGGTTAGACTAAATTAGCTTGAGGTTGCTTGCGGTTAGCCTTCATAATAAATAGGGTAAGCGTCTTGTAGCCGAAAAAATTGGAAATTTGTCCGCTGGTCTCGGTGGTGTAGAGGCGATGATTCCCGTTTGGTAATCCACCGTCACGGGATCGAGACTTCTTGGGGAAACGTTTTTAACCTTAAAAAATAGAAGTGTGATTCATACCTCATGTATGGCAACCTAAGAAGGGCGTAGCACTTGGACCCCGAAGCTCAGCCCCTGAGGGCGTAGCACTTGGCCCCCGAAGCTCAGCCCCTGAGGGCGTAGCACTTGGCCCCCGAAGCTCAGCCCCTGAGGGCGTAGCACTTGGCCCCCGAAGCTCAGCCCCTGAGGGCGTAGCACTTGGCCCCCAAAGCTCAGCCCCTGAGGGCGTAGCACTTGGCGCCCGAAGCTCTTTTGTATTATTTTCAATAAAGCATCTTGACTCATGAAGCGAGAAAAAATTGTTTACGTAAATGCATCAATGTACGCGATGTTGTTGCTATTTGGGCCGTTGATATTCTGAACACTGCTAAAGACATTGTATAAAGTTTGAAATACGGTGGAGTTAATAGGTCAGGAACATTCAATTTTACCTTTTTCTCTGTGAAATAAGGAAAATAAATTCGGCTTTTTTTGTGTCGCCTCTTCGGCCTATTTCATCGCGTTTGGAAGATTTGATGTCAGTTTGTATTTGAGGAAACCCTCAATTTCTTCCAAAAACGATCAAATACGTGGAAAGATCACAAACAAAATAAGCCAGATGAATTATCCTTATTTCATTGAAAAGAAGGTAAAATTGAATGTGTTAGACCTTTTTTATTTCACCTTTTTTCAAACTTTTTTCGCCTTACTTTGTCGAACTAATTTTAATTGTCCGAAATTAATGCCCCAGCTTTTGGTCGCGAAATTCAGAAATACTCGCCAAAATGTCTGAAACTAAAAAAGGCACTTGTTATCTTTGTACACAGTTTGGAAATGCAGGACCGGAGGGAGGTTGCAGGGGTGCACGCCCTCTCCTGAGATGACCTGTGGCTGTCTAATGCAGCTAGTATTCTGCTAACGTCACCCACCAGTTGCGTCATTACTTAGTGTTGCACCCCCTCCTGAGAAAAATCCTGAGATCCGCCCCTGAAAATGTTCGACAGCTCCTTAGCAAAGCTTTCAATGCCTGTCGATAACTCCTTTGACGATAAAAGTAAATGCAAGGATTTACCGCAGAGTTTGCAAGGCCAGGTAGAACACCCCAAAAGTATAGCGCACTGTATAGTCCCACGAAGCTCGCGCTGATGCACGTGATAGGAACCCAGCAAATAGAGAATGCTACCACTACTAGAGCTATGGTCTTCCCTGCTTGCTTATTTCTCTCGCGCAATTCCGCACGTCCAGTCCCTCCATTTTCCTGTAGATTACGTATCTTGGAAGAGGCGCAACGGACATTTATAACTGTAACCAGGCCACTTGTAACGATGGCAAAGTAGCAAGCGACAACACCCCAGTATTGCAGATGCTGAATTACCAAAACTGATCGGCTTTCTTGCCGAAAGACCACTTCAAGAATGGGCAGGATTAAAGAAGCAAGCCAGACGAATAACAGAATCATTTTGACTTTTAAAGGCGTCATATTGATTTTGTGTTTAAAAGGATTACAAATTGCCCAACAACGATCCATACTCATGACTGTCAATATCAGCAACGAAGCAGCACAAGAGAATCGGCCAACCATTATGGCGGCCAGCAGCGAAGAGTTCACGGAACAAACTGGAATAAAGCCTTCCATTACCATTGAGATCACCAGGGGAATTGACACGGCTGTGACCAGTAAGTCAGCTATCGCTAAGTTCGCGATTAACACACCACAAGCAGTTCTTAGATTCGTAGTTCGTTTGATCACAAGAAGAACCAACGCATTACCCAATGATCCACCAATGGCGATGATGCTATAAAGAACAACGGACACGGAGATATTCATCGGCATTAGTGCAAAATCTTGGCAGCGCATAACTCTTGAGCATCCATCGAGCACACTGGCGTTAATGAAACGGTTGTTGTTGCAAGAATTGTTTTGTAAAACGTTAGTTAACATCACCGTTGAATTCATTGCCATGAAGAAAAAAAAGAGAGTTCTGTAAAGTAAAACAAGTTTTTGTGAGAAAAAGAATCCAATTTGCCCATTTTAATACTTATTTGCTTGCATTAGGCAATTCCTTATGCTTGAACTGTTAGTCAATTCTAGTCTTGCGTTTTTTTTTGGAAAAGCTTCCTATTTTCGAGCAATAAAAAAAAAAACGAATTAAAATCTAACCAACAATGCAACGTTACTCGGATTTTAACACCACCCAAAGGAAACGCTCTTCATGGGGAACCTTTTTTAGTTTTAGCTTAAGTACCAAAGCTTAGTGTTTCATTTGCTAAAGTGCAAAACATGAATGAATTGACGTAAGTACCTTCCATTACATTACGTCAAACACTGCACCTGTACAAACACTTGTCACAAACACAAAAGAATCTACTGCGACATCTATCTCTATATCATTTCTATATATGGCTGTGTCTCAGAAGCACAGGAAAATGCCGAATTCACGAACTTGATTGGCTAAAATCGATATTGACTGCGGTCCAGATTTTTCCATCTAGACCCGGCATCTAAACTGGGCACGAGGCTGAGTTGGCTTGGACCCATACCTTTAACCAGGGTCAAGGGTGGCAAAGGCCGTCTTTGCCACACCTTTATCATGCGGTCAGAGGTGGAAAAGGCCGTCTTTGACGTTTGTCAAAGATAGTCCGCCTTTGACGTTTATCAAAGGTACTTCAAAGCTATAGTGAAACGTGTCTTTGAATTTTGTAATGGTGACATTGGCGCGATTATAACGTTGACGAGCGTCACTGATCTCAGGCAAAGGCGATGTCAAGTACTTTTTTAACTTTGACATTTGTGTGAAAGATAGTCATCCATATTTGTTTCACTTTTGAGCCGAATCCAAACTTGAGTTGCAAAGCCAATTTTTCGTGCCGTTATGCAGTGAAAACAAAAACAGTGACTTTTTCAAAAAATACTTGGTGGAATAGTCGAAACGCTTGACGAGAAAAAAGAAATGAGGAGGTGCAAACTTTCAATGCAAATTGATCTCGGTCGTGAGTGCAGACCTCACTGCGTTCGACCTGTACTTACGACCTCGGCTCATTCTCGAGCTCGATTTAAAAACCTGTAAAATTCACAAGTGGCGTAAAACACTAGAAGACAACAAAGAAGACAACAAAGAACTCAAAACAATACAGAAGTCTCACCTTTGAAGTTGGACGAACAAAAATGGCCACTAACAACAATAGCCGGTCTAAAAGGCGCTTGGAGGAAATCGGAAATACTGTATAATTGATTGGGTTTAGTTTTTTTCGGAATATGTAAATCTCTGTAGCTTTGTTAAATTAAGTTATTCACCGACACGTATACACCTCTTGTCAACAGGGACTGATAGAATGGGACTTGAAAACCCCCGGGCTTAAACACTTTTTAAGTCGACGGAGGTGATTTACCATCCAGCGAAAACGAAAAAACAAACAATGATATGCTTTTACGAATTTTGTCATTTACATCGCCTTCAGTGCTCTGCTGGACTATTGCGAACTTTAAGTTTAAGTTTCAGAAGTCTTTTAATTACACTTAAAAATAAATGCTGCTTGAATTATAAACACAGAGTGATAAAATATTATTTCAATCGTGGAAATCTTTCGATTATAGTAGTATGAATCTTCTGATAAACTCAGTGACCGTTTCACACTATTTTAAACATGCGTGTTTAAAGAGTTATCCTTTATTTTCGAACAACAGACTCTGCTGTGACGCTTAATTCTGACCAATTTGGCTGCAATTGCGTCCGTTTTAAGAAAGCTAAGTTTTTAATGAATCACTTAGCTTTGGAATACGTCATTCTA
This sequence comes from Blastomussa wellsi, assembly GCA_947652115.1. Lineage (NCBI taxonomy): Eukaryota > Metazoa > Cnidaria > Anthozoa > Scleractinia > Plerogyridae > Blastomussa > Blastomussa wellsi. The sequence continues at coordinate 880,491 of OX393565.1, read as the reverse complement.
TAAACTGTTTAGCAGGCGAAAGTAGACAATTGCGTACTTTCGCGTGTTGCTTCAGCTCAGGGGAAGATTATTTGTAGTAGAAAACATGCACATTTGTCGCTCTGACAAGTTGCCATTATAAAATTGTTGCGACTAGTCTTTGAGACAACTGACAACTTTCAAAATAGCTACCCTAAAGAAAGCCTTTCTAAAATTTAATATTTTCAAATAACATCAGCGACGATGACAAAACAGGGAACAGCAGCAGCAAAAGTTGGAATGGTCGACACTGAAAAAAATAAGGTTCTCGCAAAATTTTACTCAAATTCCACGGGTCTCGCAGAGTGATTGATTTCGAAGGTCTCGCAGTCTTCATTTTTTTGCAAAGCCGTTTTGGTGTCTCAATCTTGGTCTCGCAATACAAAATCAAGTCTCGGTCTCGTAAGAAAAAAAAACCCTCGTCCTGCCGTCTCGTAAAGTCTCGCATTTACCATTCGACAGCCCTCTGTAACAGACCCAGTGAAATCTTTATCCTCAATGGGTTTTCGGGAAAAAAGTCACCGGGTTGACTAATTTCCCACTGGGTCCGCTCGTTTTCTGTTTTATTTTGCCTATTTATTATTATTTTTTTGCAAACAAAATACGCTGGGTCACACCGCACAGCCACTGGATAAAATCAAAATTTTCACTGGGTACTGGGGAGACTAAATTTCCGCTGGGTAAGGTAAAATAATCCACTGGGTAGGGTTTCAGTGGGTCTGTTGCAGAGGGGTGTCATTCGCCACCCCTAAAGTTTCAAAATGATAGTGAAGGTTGAAAAAGAGTGACGTCAGGAGCCCTTGGCTCTACTTTGACTTATAATAAAGGCCCAGCTATAAGGGCCCTTGATTAAATGGACCCTGTATTTGACCCAGTAGGGACTATAGTCAGGAAACATTAAGGCGGGGGTAAACCTGAAAAATAGGCCATTTTTCAATAATTTTTCACAGCTAGGATTTAATTGAAAACCCTAGCAAACTATATATCCCTGGAAAGCTTATGAATCAAAGATTATGAAAAAAAATATTTCACACTCCACAAGTCAATTGTAATAGGATACCACTCATTTAACCATGCCACCTGCTGGGTGCTACCAAGGCTTACTTAAGAAAAGATAACTCTTGCTAGAACTGATAAAAATTAATTTATTTTATATCAATTTAAAGAAGACATGTTGCTTATTGTTTTAAGCAGAGGGATTTCTAAAATGTTTAAAACATTAAAAATAATGATTGATTGTATTTGACATGGAAAATCAAAGATGTGTTTCACTTCATAACTTAGAGTACGTGCATCATATGGAAAATTCCTCTGCTTAAAACACAAAACTTATTGAGAAAAAGAAACCCTGAAAATTTCAGATCAATCGGATAAATTGTTCTCAAGCTATCTTTTCTTGAAGACAAAATTATTGCGTAATGAGAAAATTGACTTTAAACTTAAAGATAGCAATTAAAGTTGATTTATTAAAAATTGTAACCACTATAGTGGCCCTTATGTCCATATTTTGACCACAGGAGTGTCTGAAATCCCCCTGCTTCAAAAGGTAAAAAAAGTGGAAATTGGTGCAAAATTTTTTCTACATAGTAAAGTTAAATACCCAAAGCAACAAATTCCAAGGAAAACAAAAAACTGAGTTTTTGAGCGAATTTCAGGTTTACCCCCGCCTTAAATGAGACTCACGCGTCAGGGGAATGTGAACATCATTCCGTGAAAAACGTTTGTCACACCAATGGAAGCTTGTGAATGATACTATTAGTACTACAAATAGTGTCAAGTACACGCTTTTATTTTGCATGTGTAGTTATCTTTCAGAACAGAACGAAATAAAGAAGCAATTTTAATATCCTTTGGTCTGTTTCGTTTACAAGCGTCTTGTTTACTGTGCTACCTTTTATGCAAAATTTTATAATTCTCGGGACAAAAATTACATCAAGTTATGGTAGGATTCGTTTTAACCGTATAAAGGAATATTTCACGTCTAGATATACGCAGCCGATTTCTGCAATTTTCGTGACCGAAAATGTGTAATTTAATGCAATCGTTAAAAACTGTTAATTTGACTACGAATATGAACCGTAATATAATTCTAAGTTGCTACATATATTGAAAACAAGTTCAAAAATCGGTACTTTTCTTACTTGCTCAAATGCATGCTGGGACTGCGACCCGGATTAGCTTAGCTTTGATAAAGCCCCCTTGCTGTAGGGCGAGTTTCAATTGAGCGTTGTAAAACCACAATAATTACTTTGGGTAATCACAATGGACGGAGACAATCCAGTGAACCAATCAAAACTCGAAGTAATTAAACGTAGTCAAGATAACACAAAGCGCGGGAAAACGTGCGCGCGCGAGTCACGATTATTTTTGGTTTATTTCTGATTGGTTGAAAAAGTGGCGCGAGACTTTTAAACCAATCACTGAGCGTAGTAATTCAAAACCAAACCAATTCGCTAGTTACTTTCAATACTGAAGTGCAAACCGCTCTAAAGAGCTAATCAGAACCGGCACTTAAATCTTACTTAGTTTCTTGCCTTCCATTGCTAGGTTGGACAGCAACCTTGTTGGATGTACATCTTTTGCACCGAAGCAAACTTTTCAACGCATTGCGATAGTTTGATTGTCTATAGAAATAAATCCACGGATTCACAGAAGAGTTGGCTAGTCCGAGTGTTGCAAACCAGAAATATACCCTTCCGTGTGTGTTTGGATTCCTCACGACTATAACAAACGCAATGGGGATCCAGAACAGCGTGAACAAGAACACAACTAGTGCAATCGTCTTGGCCACTTGTTTGTTCCTTTGATTTAAATCTGCGGTGATGCGAGATGTTCCTTGGTCACTATGCAGGCCGCCCATCCTCGCAGAGTTGGCGCGCACTTGCCTAATGGTAAGAAACCCGCTTACGAGAATTACAGAATAACAAGCAACGACACCAAGTGTTTGAAGGTATTTTGAGAGAACGGATTCCCCCCTATAGAACGCCTCTAACAGCGGAAGAGACAAAGATTCTATCCACGTTTTTGCGATAACCACTTTGGCTCTTGTAAACGTCACCATTGTCTTGTGTTTCATTGGTCTGCAAATGGCAAAGCAGCGGTCCAAACTTAAGATAGTCAGGGTCAAAAGCGATGCAGTGGCCGAGAAAAGCGCTGTTAGGAAAGCAACGGCGAGCGGTGTATCATAAAAGCATTGTTTATATATGCCTTGGATCAGTATAAAAACCACTGTAGGCATGACTATCGAGGTAATCGTCAGATCAGCTACTGCCACGCTCGATATCAAGACCCCGCACACAGTTTTTAAGTTTGGTGTCCGATATATCACGAGGATAAGAAAGATATTGCCCAGCGAACCACCAATAGCGAGCAAGGTATAAGCCACCGTTAAGACGATCTCGCCAGCGAATACAAGGGGCAGTTTACAAGGGGAGCCTTCCATGGCAAACTTCTGTGATATTCAGTTGGCTATGGATTTCTCATTTACCGCGATGTTAAACTGACAAAGAACGAAGACGAAGTGATATTTTTGCACAAGGCAGGTGCTGTTGTAATAAATTGCTTCTAGAGCTCCAGTGGTTCACTTTAATTAATATGTTGTTTGCTCGCCGGTATTTTCTGTCCAACTGAGAGTAAATAAATGCTCTCCGTGCCTGACAAGTAATATAACTGATACGTTAGATATGAAGGACAGTAGGTGCTCTCAAATACAGACTAATATTTTTTAATTATTTAAACAAATAAACTAAGGTAATTTCTTGCCTTAGCTGAATGTTAATCAAAACACAACTGGCATTAAAAGCGTTGCCCGATAAGCAAGTTCGTATCAAACATTTAAATAAACCTTTACTTAGACTACAAAACAAACAGCCATTGCAACCATATACTGGTTTGGCGTGGCTATTGGGGAGTTCTTTACGATTCATAAACGTAACTAATGAGGGTCTGATGACTGAATGTAACTTATTGCAACTGAAATCAATAGTAACACGTTGCTGGAAAGATTTTCAAGCGTTGATTAAAATGAACTATTTCCGATTGCAACCCATTGAAACTTTTTATTGATGGTATATATAAAATCTGATATTGAGTAAGTGTAAAAGTAAAGCCATTTCTCAATTCAATTACCGAGCGCGGCAGAGCTTTTTCATTTCTTTTATTAACCTATAACTTGTAAAATTTGATCGCCAAAGAAATGACTTAGCCTCCCCGCAAATGATTGATTCTCACGATCGTGCTGAGCCAAGTAATAAAGGTGCCATTTTGAGCAAATCAATAGCTTTTTCTTGCTTCTTTTTCGTTCCATGTTATAAATTACATTCAACTAACAATTGTTGCGATTTCAATGGCTTAGCACACATCAATTTATTCCCACCCAACTAGAAGACGAAAAGTGGAAATGGCAGTTTAGAAACTTGAAATTGGCGGCTTGAAAGGTGAAGCTGAAAATGGTTAATAGTCGGCAGTTTGAAGTATAAGACTCGATCAAAGGCAAGGAGCATTTCAACGCAACATGTTACAAGGTCTTACAACAGTGTTGGATCATGTTGTGAGATTTCGTGAAGCTGGCCAAAAGTACGCAACATTTCAACAAAGCATAGCGAAGCACTGTTGTGCACATTATGCTGTACACGTTTGAACACCCTGTTGTAATTTTAAAAGCCTACTTCGGATGAACCAGAACAGATAGGATAAATTAAAAAACACAATAATATTGAAGGTATACAATAAAATTTAATGGAAAGACAAGAGGGGATAGTACAATAACACGGCAAATAAAAATGAATATACAGCTGTTTCGGGAAGGATTGTCCACCAGAACCTAGACTGGGAAACGAGATTTCCCGAAGAGCGTGCACAATCCGCCTCTTGATTCATGGCCGCGCGGGAAAATTGCGCACCGCGCGAAGTCTAAAAATAGAATGCACACTATTGCACCCCAACGAGACTCGGAGAACATAAGCGCATTTTGAGAGAAATAGAGGGAATGTAGGAGAAGTTTTCGTGTCAAAAGTGTTTTAGGATCATCGGCTTGCTTTTCGTGCTTGAAGAAATCTTCAAAATCGTTCGCAACTCCGGCTTGTTTGTCTTTTCTGGATCATGACGTCACACACGCGCTTCGCTATTTTCGAAGCGTTTTCCATTTTTACCCATTAACCCTTTCGGCACCGTCGTGTACGCTTCCACGCGAAGGTATCAAATGGCTACACTGGCCCTATACCTCAAGCAGGCACCGAGCCTGTAAGCCTGTATTTTACTTCAACTTGCTAGCGTTTAGCTTTCACTCCGGTTTGCTTGCGGCTAGCTTTTATTTGTTGGTTTGGGTAGAACTCTATACATTTACTATGGATCGGATCCTGGTTCGGATCTTGCTTTTCAGTCGTTCACAAAAGGGTCTCAAAACAGATATGTCGAGAAAATGTAAAAGTAATCGGATAAACAAAAACATACGCATGAAATATACCAGAGGCATGGAGTTGATGATGTTCATACAAAGCTCTTGTCAGAAAACAAAATGTAATATGCTTTGAAGACACTCTAAATGACATATTTGGACATTTAAAGGAGCACAATCTTTTATGTATAAAGGAGCGCCCAAGGAACAAGGCAGTGCGAGAAACGCACTTCTCTCTTTCCCACTGAACGCCTTCTAAAAAGGCTTGAGGATGGGTAGGCACACAAGCACGCAATCAGACAAGCGGAAGATGAATACTGTGTCAACAAGTACTCATCTCTCAACTCACACCGTTTCATTTTTAATATTTACATTACATTTTACATCAGCAATGACCTTTCCACAGGTTTTAGGCGAGAAAAACTGTTTGTATGATACGTTACATTTCCACTGGGTCTTTGCATTTACCTCTTGTTTATTAAACTGCAAAACCGACGAATATTTACAACTTATTTACAGCGTGGGTCAACTTAAAAACCGTGCTCATATTAACTTGCGATTGGTTATGTTGTTGGGCGAGGAACAGAAACGTTGGTGTTACGTCACTCTTCTTGTTCAGCGAGGTCTCCCTCTTCAACAACACTGTTTCCTCCTATTTATACAACGATGGGAGATAAACGTCAGTGGAGCTAGGAAAGCTGGATTCTGATTGTGTTGCGATAGGACATAAGTGACATATTTGTAGACAATATTAACAGGTCTTTATAGAAAGTGGCTGTTGGTGACTTACCTTGGTTGGGCGTGACCGGTGCTTCGCCGTGAATGGAACTGCAAGGGAATTTATTAAACAATGTTCAGTTTGGTTACAGTTGGCGACGCCATCGGAGCTAGCCCAAAGCCGAGTGGAATGGAGATTCAGTGAATTTGACGTAGTGCAATAAAGAGTAAATCATTGTTTCAATAATTCGGAAGCAATTGTTCGTCTGTCAATTTACTCTTTTCCAATTTCTATCTGCACATTTGTTTACTGTTGTTGTCATTATAGCCACATCCAGAGAGAGACTGGACCGGAACGGACCGGACCAGAACCAGTTCAGATCGGCTTCTGATAATACGAGACCGCGCTGGAACATGTCAGGAACGGAGCCTAAGGGAAGACTGGAAATGCTGTATTGCAGGTCCAATTTCAAATCCGTTTCGAAACCAACCCTGAGGAGCAACATAATCCATTCTTATTGCGCTGTGCGTACCGTGTGAATACGTACGAAGCACTGAAACGAAGTCCCGGGTAGTGCTCGCGCTAACTCGGAAATTCTACGAGTTTTCAACGAAGATTTGTCAAGTGCAAACTCATTCCCCGAGTCCCTGAAGTGTTAGCTATATCAAGCCGACCAACCCAAAGAAAGCCAAAACAGCGACTGCGGAATTTGTTTACATTCGCCAAAACTTTACCTTGCTCACCTTAAATTCTCTATTGCTGATCGACTTCTGATCTAAAATTGAGCATTTGGACAAATTAGCCTGCGGTCAATAAATAGCATTGCGCTAGGTTACCTTCTTTGTGATACACCCTCGTCTCCAGTCTCTTCTTCTTGTTCCTCGCCAAACGGCGCCAGGGTCAGCGGATTAAAGCCGGACATTGGCTCTCCAATTATACCAACCCTGAGGAACAAAAGGGAAAATTGTTCACTTGATTTCAAAACGACTGTAAGATCAAAACTACAAATACAATACAGCACAGCACAGCACAGCACAGCACAGCTCAACATAGCACAGCAGAACACAGCACAGCACAGCACGACACAACACAACACAACATAGCACAGCACAACACAGCACAGCACGACACAGCACAGCACAACACATCACAGCACAACACGACACAACACAGCACAGCACAACACAACACAACATAGCACAGCACAACACAACACAACATAGCACAGCACAACAGCACAACACAGTAGAGCACAACAGAGGACAGCACAACACAGCACAACATAGCACAGCACAACACAGCACAACACAACACAGCACAGCACAACACAACACAGCACAGCACAACACAACACAGCACAACATAGCACTGCACAACACAGCACAACACAACACAGCACAGCACAACATAGAACTGCACAACACAGCACAACACAACACAGCACAGCACAACATAGCACAACAAAGCACAGCACAACACAACACAGCACAGCACAACACAGCACAACACAACACAACACAGCACAGCACAACATAGCACTGCACAACACAAAAATTTATTTTTCAAATCGGCACTCTTAATCCTCACGGTATCAACGAACGCTTCTCATTCAACTAATTCATTCCGTTGTTTACACGTTACCAGGCACCACGAAGCTCCATCTTTCTGTATATAAAAAAACACACGACCCACAATTCCTTGATTCGCTACGACGAAGGGTCAGCTCGAAACGTCAGCTCTTGAATCTCTTTACGGTGGCCAATTCACATTATCAACCCAGTTGATGAAACAAAATTATATTGTTATACTTCCCACCGACGCAGCACCACAGTTTCTTTTGAAACTTACCCGCTCTATTATATCTGTACCCTCGTAGTCGATGAGCAGCCGGCATAACAAGTGTTTTAGCGAGGCAGAGCGCAGAGCGCAAGGGCGGGCTCCACGCTCCAAGCTCGCCCTCGTGCTTCGCGCTGGTGTTCGCAGTTCCCGCTTGCGTTCGCGTTCCGCCCTCTGCCTCGCTAAACAAGTGTTCGACAGGTTATTGATCAGACCGTGCTTCAAGGCTCCTTCCAACTCTCGGCAACTCACATCAGCGTTTGATCAGGGTTTCACGTGGACGATCACAGTAGATGGACAATGCAACGCTAACATTTTCGGATTCAAAACATTTACTATGATACTCACCTGGTTTGCAAAAGGAGATCGAGTTTGTCTTCTTCGTGCGGTATTTCGCTGTCAGAACAAAAATTAAAGAGACCCATTATATGTGTCATTGTCAAAATTAGCTCCGTTAACATCTTAGCTGACAAGCAAGTGCCCAGAGATCGTGACACAAACTGTCAGGAACACAAGGCACAAAAAAACCGCTGAAAAAGTTATTGGCCGAGAAGGTAGCATCTTTGTTGTGATTTGTAAATGCTAGCATGCCACCTGAGAACCAATGATTACAAAGTTTAGCAGAAAAAGACTGGAACGTCACTCTTCAATTCTTAAGGAGACCTTAGGAATGAGTTCACGGCTGACATTACAAACAAAATCTTACTTTTCTGACAGAGGAAGAGCTTTGGTGCGATCAAGAAACCATGGAGCTGCTTCTTGCGAAGTCGGTAATAGAGACACAAGAACTGGAGAACGTTGACTGTTTGGAACAGAAAAAGAGCATTTTATCCTGTTAAACAAGATGTTATACAGCTATAAAAGTGATAGAACCTAAACCATTTTACACCTTTCGGGCGCGAAATATACCAATTACCAATCAGTACTTTCGTGGATACGTATAAGACGCTGTGGATTCAAGCATCCCTGCAATCTGAACATGCATGCTATAAAATTTCATGATCTCGACCAACACCATACAATTGACCAAAATATGAGTTGCGAATGTTTTAACGGAATGTTCTTAGCAAATATGAGGCAGTGCCCATCGCACAAAATGCATATACGCAGGTTGTCTCAGTGATTTACACTTTGATAGTTGACTGAAAACTGGACGTGCGAATGGCCCCATTTTAAAATGATAGTCATGGACTATTTCACACACTGAACAACCGAATTAAGTCAGTTGCCCAAATTCCGACATGCATTGGTAATAATTTAGCATTAGTTTGTCTTCATATTTCTTTGCGATGAAACCAAAATTTCCCTTGAAAGGGTGGTTAAGGATGAAGAAATGTCAAATTTGAAAACCTTAGACTGACTTTTTCAAGATGCCCAAATTATTCAACCATACTTACTTGATAATAGACTTTATGGGTGGTCGTTTTCTGTAAAGATATCAATGAGACTGTAATTAATAGCACAGTAATGTAATAGCAGTGAAGATAGAACGGAAATGCACTGTATGGTTAGGTAAGTATGCTCACGGTTTGAGTCTGCGGTATTCAGCAGGTGTCAGCGGCTGCTTGGTACTGTCTTTGAGGCGATCTATTGCATATACCTCTGAAAGAATTAGGACATGTGCTGTTTGAGGGCATCAACTTTAAGGTGAACAACATTTTCATGAAATCACAAAATAGCAAGGGACCGTGTAGCAATAACGGAAAACGCAAAAAAAAAACTAATTCTAGGACGTTTTGAGGCCAGCGTTGGAAATGCTTCCACCCCCTCCCCTGGGGGTACTCACCACCCCCTCCCCTGAAAGAGAAGGAGATGCTTCTCGGCTCACCTAGAGGGTGTAAATTTCGGAGTTTTAGGCAAAATGGCAATATTTTTAGCCATTACGGTCTCGTTTAGGGTTGTACGCCAAGAAATGTAGAAAATGTATATTCTTTTTCTGGTCTTTTGTTTTCTTTTAGGGGTGAATAAAAGCTTGAACCACGCCCAAACTGGTATGCTTTAGGAGTTTAATTCCCAATTTCCGACGAGCATCTCTGTCTGTTTCATATGGGAGAATCACGGGGCACTTGTTCATTTCATTTGGGAGAACTCGCAATTCTTTTTTCTAAGCATTAACGGAATTGTATGATTACCTTCAACGGCCTGGGGCCTTCCTGCTGGGTTAAATGTGTCGGAGCGAAACAATCTGAAGAGAAAATCAGGATTAAGCAAAAATCTTATGGCCGTCGAAGAGATCTAGGAGTATACATAGATTTACACCTGACCTATGACACTCATATCTCCCACTTAGTTTCTTCGTGCCTGACTAAATTGGTCCAGATCAACCGTGTGAAATACAGCTTTGACAGAGAGACTTTGGCTTTAATTATTATATCTCTTGTCTTTAGCAAAATGCTCTACTGCTCGACCGTGTGGTCTAATACCTCATCTAAGAACATTCAAAAGCTGCAACTCATTCAAAATTTCGCCTGCAAAATCATCTGCGGCGCACGGAAATATGACCACGTGACGCCATTACTTGATGAACTCGACTGGCTTCCAGTTAGTAAGATGCTCAAATTCAGAGATGCTGTTATGGCTTATAAGTGTGCCAACAATTTAGCTCCTGAATACCTTTGTGCTAAGTTTAAAAAACGATCTTCTTTACATAATCGCACAACCCGTAATAATGAGAAGTTCGAAATCCCATTCTTCAGGTCAGCCACCGGCCAACGGACCTTCGCTTATAGAGCAGTATCTCTGTGGAACATGTTAGACGAAGATCTGAGAGACGCTAAAACTGTAAAGGCCTTTAAGAAAGCCCTGAAACTTGTAATGAATGAATGATTGAATGACTGTACTAGCTTGAATGACAATATTAGCTTGTTAGATATAGTTTGTATTTTCATTTGTAAATAGGTACTGAAAAACCTTTTTAGGAGTATTTATTAAAGTTATTACTATTATATTACTATTAAATGAGTACCTACAAAAAAACGGTGTAAAAATAAGCAAAATAACAAGAACACAAAATAATTAAAAATCCTTGGTGTTGAGGGACTAACAAACTCTGTTTCGGTAAATTTTGTGATAGAGCGAGTAGAGTGAGTTTCAATAGTCGTACAACCAAAACCAATGTAGTTACTTTGACCAATCACAAAGGACAGAGAAATCCAGTGATCCAATCAACATGTAGCCGACACAAAAGCACAAGAAAACGTGCACACGCGAGTCGCAATTGGTTGTGGTGTTTGTTCTGATTGGTTGAAAAAGTGGAGCAAGATTTTTAAACCAATTACTGAACGCAGTAATGCACAACCAAAGCAATTTGTTAATTACTTTCAACACTTAGTTAAAAACCGCTCCCTAAAATTAAATGATCCCTAAAATGCAGAAATTCTTGGAAATTATTAATACAATCAATTACATTAAGTCGATTCAACATATGGCCACCCATTCAGTTCCAGAGGCATCAGTGAAACTTCTCATGTAGTTTGCATGTATGTCCTTGAATTAACCCACTGACCCACCTTCCTAATTCTTTTTGTATTAGATCCAGGTGTTGCCTTCTGAACGCGATGAAAGTCACATACGCAGAAAATGGATAAAGAGCCTAATTGAAAAGAAACACAAACATTGATTCTTTTGTTAGGTCAACTACAAAAGTTGTAGAGAAGAAATTTTAGGAATTTTCAGTGAGTCTGCAGTGATGAGATTGACCGACTTTTCATTTACTATTTCCAGATTGAGTAAGTTTTTGTTGAAGACGGAAAACTGAAGAACCTGGAGAACAACTGAGCAATAAGATGTGTAAAATGAAAGTCCTCTGAAAGTTTGGAACATTGTCCCAAACTTCCCGATACTTCCTCTTTCCCCGAAAATTTCCCGAGTCTCACACCGATTTTCAGCAAAATCTTAAGATTCCGGAAAGAATTGTTTTCTCCCAAAAAGGCATTGTTCCTGACCTTTGTTCTATTGTCCTCTCAATACGTCTCAATCCATTCATGTGAGACCTTACGAGAGCTGCTACCTCGCCCCTGCCCTTGATGAGAAAACAATATTCTATGACCACATGATAAGAAATTTGTTTAATGTGCAAATTACTTTTGTAATTTTTCTTTTGTTATGTATTTATTTTACTGTTAAACGTTTCTGGGCAAAATAAAGATTGTTGTTGTTGTTATGCAAAAAAAAACTACTAGTCAAAGCAAAATCTGCAGTGACCTTAAATAACCATTCCGGACCTCAAGAAGAATTTTCCTGACCAGATACTATAAAATTTCTCGACTTTCTTTTCAAATGAAAATACAAGTGTTCATACCTCGTAGAGTCCTCTATCTCTACTGGTGTCTGAGCTGCGTTGTCTGAGACAAACAAACAAACTCAATTCAATTCAATTCCTTATTTACACTATCCAAAGCATTATAAATTAAAAAAAAGAAAAAGAAGAAAAAGAAGAAGAATGAAATTAGGCCATGTAAATATAGACATGTAATAGGTATGCAGTGTCCAAAGGAGCATAGCTTTCTTGGACAGTTAAATACATGTACAACATTTATATAGGATTTTAAGTTTTAAAATCAAATACACCTGCATGTCTGTACATATTGGTCCATAAAAGATACAGCTGTAGGGTAAAACACTTGTTTTCACAAGCACAGAGTACCTTACCGGCCACAGCCCATGTGATGTTTATCTTCTAGGCCCAGGCCCAGCACAAGAGTACAGTAGCATTGTCCCAGAAGCCTTTGAGCTGCTTCCTGTTTGCCAACAGCCGTTGCTAGGGCCTTTCTCTCAGCCAAACTTGGTTCACTGTAGAAAAACAAAAGATTAGCCACACTATCTTTTTCTGCACCATGTTTTGGTTCAGCAGTTGCAACCAAATAGCAAATCAGGAAGTTCTCAGCAGAACAAAACAGAGCACAGCACAACACAATACAACACAGCACAGCACAGCACAGCAGAACACAACACAACACAACACAACACAGCACAGCACAGCACAAAACAACACAATGCAGCACAGCACAACACACTGAATACAACACAACACAGCACAGCACCACACAGCAGGGAGGATTTATCAATGTTGTTTATAGAAGAGCTATAAATGTTGTTTATAGTATTCAAGCATTTAAGCATGCAGGCTACACAATGATCACAAAGAGTTGGCTGCACTTGTACTGACATCATTTGAAAGAGGTTTATGCAATGTTGACTGAACATGAAACTTACAGGTAAAAGATAATAATATTATTATTATGCACATGTATGCATCATTGCAGAACTTACACTGCCATTGGTTTAGGTTTGTTTTCAATAGCCATCCTCTCAAAGAATGCATCAAAATAATTTAAAATGGCCAGTAGAAACTCATCAAATTGTTCAGAGCTGAAAAGAAAAAGCCTTTTATTAGTTATTAAATAAAATTTGGTTGTTTTATGCTCAGACAAGAGGCATTAAGAAAACTGACCAATCAGGACTGACTACATAAACTACTTGAGTCTTACAGCCAATAACATCACAGCAAAACTGACCAATCAGTTTTCAAGAACCAGGTGATGATGACTCTGATGATCATGACTTCTGCTCAGGTTGTCGAAGCATCAGTCACGCCACTGTCATCGACAACAGTCCTTCTCAGAACTACATGTACCCTCACCCGAACAATCAAACTACATGATCGACTGTGAGCCCAGGTTAAAATCATTTACTGTTAGTAGTACAATATTGTGCTTCCTGAGTCTGAGAGCACCAAATGCAGATCCTACTTAAGACAAGATCCATTCATCTTGTTGCCTGTTTAAATGCAAGGTTGGCCTTATTCATTTATAGGGCAGGGGTTTCAAAATGGTTTGAAGTAGGCGTCAGCAGCTGGAAAAGTAGGCAGCTGTGAGAGCTGAGTTTATTTGTTGTAAGCTGATTGCTATGACCAGAGTAACTGGTTATATACATAAACCAGTAACTGGTGGAATTCCAGCAGTCCCCAACTTGTTTTGAAACCACTGAATGGGGTGATTTCATTAATTGGGGTTTTCTTTTAAGAAAAATATATGGGCCTTATGCCAAAATAAAATAATGCATGAGGTGACCGTATTAATGAGGTTACCACAAGGTGGAGTTCCACTGAACTGAAATATATATTATTTATAAAAAATCAAAATCAAAACTGGTTTGACAACTTTTGAACTTTAGATAAATTAATTGCACCACAAAACTGTGTTACTTGCACCTGTAACATTCCTGAAATGTTGGAGGCAGTTCATCAACATCTGGCATGGAATCAAGAGCAACACTCTTGACATCATCTAATGTTACAGTTGCATGTTCATTAGCTGCAGCAGCCTTGACGCTTGGTCGAGGAGAGGACCCTTTCATATTACCAGCTCTTTGTATTAACAAGTAAGCTTGGCCACGACGAGATGTTGTTCCAGCTGCCCCATAGTTTTTAGACATGACTGATGGCGTGCCCCTGTATTTGTATAAACCAACAATAATAGAAAAGTGTCTGCATCACCTAGACAAAATTAATCAAAGTGCACCCAGCCCCAAAATATTATTTGTGCAAAAATGAATCTTTGCACCAGTTTGAAATGAATTGCACAGTTTGTTTCTCCTTTTTCCCAATTTCTGACTATTTATAGCATTCAAAAGTTATGAAACACTGTGCATCATTTGTTCGACGACTGAGTCAGAAGGGTGTGGGTCTATTCCCTGTTTGACATCACAAACTGATTTGAATCAAATCAAGTCTTTGTAAACATGCATGCAAATTAGTTTGTGACAACAAATAGGGAATAGACCCATGCCCTTGATGACTTGGTCGACATAGACAAATGATGGACAGTTTTTCGTAACTTTTGAATGCTACATTGTATAAATACCGTAGTCAGAATTTTTTGAAAAGGAGAAACAAAAGGTGCAATGCGTTTTGAACTGGTTCAAAGGCTTTATAGCGGCGCTTGTCCGCCGCTAGATGGACCGCACTAAATCCACGGATAAACACAACATATCGCAACCACTTATTTGGCACGCCTTCTTTATTGTTGTAGCATATCGTGAAACTAAAAACAATTGATTTACAAAATTAGGGACAAGAAAATAGCTAAAGAAATATTCCAGGTAAATCAGACTTACATTATTGCCGAATCTGGCGAGAGTTGACATAAACAGAACCCTTCCTTCCTTGGTAATGGCTAACAGACAATTCTGATGAACTTTCTTTCCTTCTGAACACGAGTGCTTGCTAAACTGATCTAAGGCCCTTTGTAAATTATATTGAATTACACAATAGATGTC
Source organism: Blastomussa wellsi (assembly GCA_947652115.1). Classification (NCBI taxonomy): domain Eukaryota; kingdom Metazoa; phylum Cnidaria; class Anthozoa; order Scleractinia; family Plerogyridae; genus Blastomussa; species Blastomussa wellsi. Next base: position 865,246 of record OX393565.1, on the reverse strand, counting down.
TGGCACAACATGCGTTCTTCATGGAAACGTGAGACAACTTACGAGTGCGTGACGAGCCACCTAGTGTGACTTTGAAGATTAAACCAAATCAAAATAAGGGATAAAATAACTCGTGCTACAGGGGCATTTACAGGCTTATTTTAGCGAAAATAATATTTTGGGGTTAGGTGCACTTTAATGTAATAATAATAATAAAGGTAAGCTTCGTGCCAAGCAGCACATGCTGCCACAGCTTATCCCGGTTTCCATAGCATTAAGCGGCAAGGAATATTTCTACTCCCCCCTGGATGGGATGCTAGTCCACTGAAGGGTTACCCCCCAGCATCATTTTGCCGGTACCCATTTATACACCTGGGTGAAGAGAGGCACTGTGAGAGTAAAGTGTCTTTCCCAAGAACACAACGCAGTAACCCGACCAAGGTTCAAACCCTATCTGGAGTCCAACACACTAACCATTACACCACCATGCCTCCCACAGTTAATAATTTATAATAAAATAACTATAATTCTGACTGCACCACTGTAAATTCATAAGATTATTAACTGTTACTGAAACTGAAAAAAAAATTCAGTTTTTTAAACAGTGGCTTGCAACTACTTAATTACACGCATGATTATCGGTATGAACAAATTATATGAAATTAAGGTAGCAGGAAGAACATCCCCTTGTTTCTTTGGCCATTTTTGACAGTTATACACTGTAGGAGAATTTTGGCATGTCAACATCTTTTTCCTTGAGAAACATTGCTCTGAATTTTTTGGGGGATTTTTGTGACATTTTTGAGAAATCATGTACAAAAAAATCAAATTTCGTAGCGGTTTTCTTTGCAATGCTTTTCTTAAAGCTGAAACAAAAGACGTCTTTAGTTTCTATAAATAAACAGCGAAACTTGTAGAATCAAGAGCCACCTTGTGTGATTTCAGTTAATATTAATCTGTCAACTTATCTGCAGTTGGTTATAATTTACCATGTGGAAGCTACCTAACAATTACATTAAACTACTTCAAGCATTATACTACTTCAAGTAGAATTAAACTGAATAATTTTTATTTCTTATTTATATAATTCTTACTTATGCATGTACCTATCATTTTTCTTGTTCACGTCCTGAAAATGAAATCCCAAGCCTCCTTTGCTTCTCTTTGCTTTATTTGCGGCAAGATGAAAGTTGTTACCTTTGTCAAAGCTGCCTGGAATAGTACTATTGAAAATGGAAAAAACATTCAGTATCTAAAAATAATTTAATTACTTAAAGGAATTATTTCAATAGTTAATGTTCCTTCAAGGAAGGCTTTTAATCAGGATTCGAAAAGTGGCCGTCCAAAATGCGTTATGGGGCCTGCTAAAATGAACAATTCATAAAGCAACATATAGGAAATAAAACAATTTTCTTTAAAAAGTGGCCATCCACAGGATGCCTGGATGCCTGGACGGCCATCTGGCTAAAAGCTTGGCTCCTCTACATGCAATTAAGGATGGAAAGTTTGTGCCCTACAAGACCATGGCAGACTGGAAATCATCAATTGAAAATCTTAACTTGCCAGGCCCTGTAAACTTTCAGGACTTACATATGAACTTTCATAACTGGCTCTTTCCATGACATTACAGCATATAACACCACAACCTTTTAAACAGTACAGTTAGCAAAATTACCTGTAAGTAGAAGACAAGTATAATGTGAACTATACTATACCTAACTGGTTCCAGTGTATTTGTCTCATCTTTCCAAACCCATCTTCTACTCAACTGGGAAGGTTTGTACTGCAACAAGATCATAGTGTTAAGGTCATGTTACACAAGGTAATCTTTCCTGTAACTTGCAAATTATGCAATAAAAAGTTGCACTGCAAGCTAGGGAAAAAATTCAGGTTCTCAGCCATTTTTGCATTTAACCTACATGTGACATCCCCTTTGCAACTTACAGTGTTTTTCATTCATTATTGTTGCTTTGCAAGTTACAGGAATTGCCTCATCATATAACAATTGGCCTTAAGGCTAAAGAAATATTATGGATCTCTAAATAGTTAATAATAAATTTGTACAAGGCCAGTTATAAAAAAAGCTCTTATTTTTCACATACATATACATGTAGTTTGCAGCTCAGGCGGATTGCTTCTTGTTTTGAGCTTTACTAGAATAAAGAAATACAATTAGGTTTTTAAGCATGAATTTACCCTAATCAAATAGATCGATCGAATCAAGAAATTCAAAGGAAGAAGGATAAATGGCGACTTGAATATTTAAATACTTTATGAATAATCAAACAGGGAAATTTTTACTCAGCCAACAGGGACAATTTTTTTGTCATATAAACACTCAATAAAGTTGCCTTGGGAGGGGGGAGGTTGTCTGAGACCACATAAATGTGCCTATAGTGGTTGCACTGCTGGAAGGATGCCTCTATTGAAACAAAGGCTACATGGATACAGTGAAAGAGGCCTTTAGCCAGGCAACCATATAGCTATGTAACCATAGTCATGTAGCCCAGTCAATGTAAAATGAAGATTGTGGACTGCAGATTGCAGACCAGGAGAAAAATACAGGCTGGTCAATGGTAAAGTAACAAAATACGACTGAAAACACTGAATTGTTGTTATCACCCCAGATAAATCAATTGCTTGCATTTGAATTTAGCTCTTGCATGACATTTCAGCCCGGATCCACAGTCTGTATTTCGCAGTCCGCAGTCCTCATTTTACAAGGACCATCATGTTGTCCATAACGAATACACACTATGCCAACTTCCCATTCTAAAAACATTACAAAATTAATTAATGTACCAGTCAAATCAAAGCTTCAACATCCCCTCCCAGGCAAACCTCGGGCATTTGAATTTCAGAAAATTTGTGTTCAAATTCCCCACTCCCTGGGCCAAAAAGCCATTTAAATACCCCCACCCCTGGGAAAATTAATAAGTGACCAGATTACCGTTTCAAACGTTTTAGCAGCTTCTACTAATATGCTCGGGAAGTTGAGATCAAATGCACTAATTAAACTGCCACAGAATCCTAACATCTGTTGGTGCAGTTTTAGCTCTTAAAATGCAACAACATCTCAACCACTCAAATATCTATAGGGAGCCTAAAGCCTTAATCCTTTGCTCTTTAACCAAGCCGCTAAGAAGCTGCACTCTTTTCCTTTAAAATCCTCAAAACTTGCTTTGTCAGCCTCTGCCAAAACTTATCAACCCAAGTGAAATCGTCAGTCCTGACACGTAACATGAAATCGAGGCTAATGTTCAAATTCCCCACCCTATATGAGTGTGGATCAAATTCCCCACCCCCAGGAAGGTACATGTAAAGGCATCAAATGCCTGGGGTATGCCCCCATAGGGGGATGTTGAAGCTTCAATTTGACTGATACATAAAAGGGGGAGTGCATAGCTGAACGTCCAGATTTTTAGAGATACTGCGTCAAGTGCAGCCAATATATAAGCCCCTTAAATTAAAATATTTTTGTTAAACCTGCTGTGTTTTTCTTGTACGCTAAGTGTTTCTGTATTAAATGTCTGCCCCTTCTTAAATTTTAGACAACTTGATTTTGTGCTTTCAAATTGAACTAAACTCAAAATCTAACTTTAAATTAGTGCTTATGATTTTGTGAAGTTATGAAGGAATTTCTAGGGAAAATTATGACCATTCAAAACTTACCAAGTCATCTGCCTGGGCCATTACAAAACAACAATGTCCTGTTTACAAAAGCAACACAGAGGCAGCCATCTTGTTTTCGTTGCTATGACGAAAGAAGTGGTTTTTGAGCCTGCGATGTTCGGATATTTTCGTGAGACTTCGTGCCGTCGTCTGATCGTTCTACCCATCAAGCATTGCGCTCTGGTCGCTTCATCCGGGAGATTGGTTTATGCCTTTGCTCGCTACGAATACCACATGTTTGAAGATGGCGACTGTTCTGTTGGGCGGTAGGAAACTCACCGATTTACGAGTGGTAGATCTCCGTCAGGAGCTCGAAAAAAGAGGTTTAGAAAAGAGTGGAGTAAAGGCAGTGTTAATAGACCGTTTACAAAAGGTAAATTCACGTTATACGTCGAAAAATCCCAGTAAACGCCAGTTTCATGTCCGTATGCAAATTGGGCGAAATTGATCATAAAAGCCGTCCGGCTTGCTTCTTGTTTGATCGAACTGTTGAGTTTTCTCGGGTTTCTGCAGGTCTTGGAGCAGGATGAAGATGTTGATGAGGAAGCGGCAGAGTTTATTCCGATTGATAGCGTAACTGGTGACGAAGAGGAAGACGAAGACGACGAAGAAGAAGAATTCTCTAGTCCGCTTACATCGCCAAAGCGAAACAGCGTGGAGCAGAAACAGGCGAAGAAGACCTCTATTACACCAGATTTAAGTAAGAAATGTTTTCGTCGTGTACAGCTGAGTTTCCTGCAGAAGATTTTCCTAGCTATAGCCTAAAATCGTACATTCCTTTCGCTGATTTCTTGCAGAGAAGAAAGATACTTTGAAGTCCGAACAGTCTGATCAGGAAGCGGTAAGTTGAGTTGAACAATTTCCGAAGTTCCCCCGTGACCCTCGTTTGGAAAAGATAGCGCTAGCTCGAGCTGCTAACAATTTTTTTTGGTAGCCGTTCGAGTAGCTGGCCGTCTTTTACCTTGAGATAGCTCAAATCGTTTTAACGATTGATGATTTGTTTGAGCGGATAGCTCTCAAGTTTTTTTAACGGAATAGCTGCAATCATGGACAGAAGCAGTTGAGACACTCCCCGAAAAATACCTGTTTCGTTGAACGTTTGAGTTTTTCCATCTCCAAATTTTACATTTCGACCCCCTCTCCCCTTTTCAATGTTGTAACCACGTGGCAGTGTCCACGGAGCGTATCTCAACATTGGAAAGGGGGACAGGGGGGTTTTGCTATCGACAGAAACGTGAGTTTTTCAATTACGGAAGGACACCGATAGAAAGCGTTTGTTTTGCTCAAATGTATCAACACTTTCGTCCATGATTGTGGATAGTTGGAGCCGTTTGAACAGCGTCCCATCGCGTTCAAACAGCTGATGGATGGTTAACGAACAGCTATCGTATTAAGCCGTATTAAGTCCAGCCCTTTCAGGCCGGGGCTGGGGTATAGGGAAGATATCAGTGACGTCACCCATTGTTTTTAATGTGCCAACCCTTTAAAACAAAGAGCTCTTTTGTTTAACTTGTTGGCTATTTAAATAACAAAAACAATGTTTGTAAACAAATATCTTCTATTGTTTGAAGGGTCTTGTGCCGGGGAGGGGCAAATCGAAAGTAGTAACACAAGTGACTTCACGGGTGCTTTTAGAACGCCTGCTTACACCTGCTTTTTGCTCCGATGAGGTGTCCTGGGGTTGGGGAATTGTCTCTTTCTGTTTGCCGGGCAGGGAGGGGGGCAACAGACTGTTAAATAAGAAAAAGGGGCAAATGCCCAGGGGTATGTGGGTGTTTGTGGGGGCATGGAAAAATATAAATCAAGTAGTAGAAGGGAGCGTTTTTGCATGAGGAGTCATATTGTGGAGTAAACCAATGATCTCTCTATTCTGTAGGATGAGGAAAAAGATGATAACCAGAATGATGTAATAGAAGATGAAGATATTTTAGCAGAAGATGAAGAGTTGAAAGATGAGCCTGTTGATGTTGAAGATTCTGACAGCAATAAGTTTGAAGACATCATTGACACCTCACTGACGGTGAAATCAGAAGTCACTGGTGATGATGATGTAGAGAAACAGGATGCCGAGAAAGATTTAGAGGAAAGTGAGGTAGACTTGTTACAGAATGATGGGGATATCAAGCTGGAAGACTTGGAGGAGCGTAATGAAGCAGAAGCAGAAGACAGTAAAGAGGTTGGATAAATTATGGATAAGGCCATGTTTATATTCTGGATATTCAGGGTTGCCATGGTCAGGGAAAACAATAATTTTTTAAGGTCATGGAAAAGTCAGGGAATTTTGAAAAAGGTCAGGGAAAATGTTAGATGTTAACAAAGTCTGTGAAAAGTCAGGGAATTTTATTTCCTTTCAGAAAAAACATGCGAAACGATTGATTTATTTACCATTCAAGTGGCACATGCTGAAGCAATAGTTTTCCCAGCGGTTTCTGTTCTTTCTTTATTGTTACTTTTCTAATATAAGGTCAGGGAAAATTGTTCACAGGCCAGTGAAATGTTCAAGGATATTTTTAGTTTCTTATGGGTGGCAACCTTGTTATTAGACTACTGTAGAACTTGCTTGTAATGGAGGCTGAAGCAGCCAAATACTTTTAGATGCAAAAGACAAAATGCTGTACATGTAGTTATACTCAGCATTTCCCTGTGCTTGCATCTACTGCAAATTAAAGACTGGTTGCTGTCCAATCCTGATAACATGAATATGGCTTGCCAGTGACTTTGCAGCCGAGTTATACAATGGTTATTTACCTCAAGCTGAATTAAGATAATTTGGCGTAAGAACTTTGTACTCAATGTATACGTGTAGTGCATTTCTCACAATGTGTGGTGGGAAATTTTTCTTATAAATCAAGAGAATTTCCTGTTTTGGAACTCTTCTATTATAAGCTCAACTCCTTTTCTTTATGATAATGATCTTGTAATGGGAAATTTGTTTTTGATCACCTCACCATTGAATGTTGCATATTGCAGGTTGACGACAAGCTTGTGGTTGAAGAAGAAACAACGGAAGGTAGCTCAGTGTGTTTTGTGTTGTAAATTGACAATTAAATTTTGACCATTTATCTTGTACAAATTAAGGGTTGGCACTTGACAACTTAGTAGATGTTTCTATTTTCTTGTTTTTCTTGAAGGGAGATTGCTGAAAAAAAAAATCATTTTTTTTGTTTCAAACCCATAAAAACCTGACTACTGAAATTTCCAACCAAAACCACAGCAGTTTAATTAGTTATTTTTTCTTTCTTTTGAACATTTAGCAATTGACAAAACTGCTAGTTGTTAGTGTCAATTCCCTGTTTTGCTAGGGGTTTTCTTGACTGAAATGAAATGAATTGTGCATGTGCAATTCACATTGTTGGGGGATTGGCCAGGTTGAAATGTTAATTCAGTCTCTTTACATCAGACACCAAAACAGAAATTACTGAAGAATCAGCCGAGGCTGAAGAGCCGATGGAGACATCAGTGGCAGAAATAAGCGTAGAAGATACAAGTGAACAGCCTAAAGAAGACAATGCCACAGCTATGGATACATCGGAGCTGGATGCTTCTAAAGAAAACAGCTTATCAGTTTCATTGTTTGTACACACTGATGATGTACAAGATGACCTAGATGATGATTTGAAAGAAGCTGCTGCTGCAGAGGCTGCTGCTGCTGCCGAGGCTGCTGCCAAGAATCAAGAAAAAGCAGAAGAGAAATCTGATAAAGGTGCCAAAAGCTGTTTACTGTCAGTATGTTTAGAATTTATAGCTATTTCAATTGCAACACCATTAATGGGCAGATGCTTGTATTGTTTGCCTGGCAAAATGGCGAGGGATCTTTTATCTTCTGCACCAAAGGGATTGCATTCATGGCCAATTTTTTTGTGTGGCGATACGGTCAAGTCTTTGAAGTTTCATGGAAGCAAAAGTCATGTAAGAGCAGTGTCAGCATGGCCTTCTCAGTGAACATACACACAACATTGGTACAAAAAACGTCCATGTTTCGGTGTGCAGATTGGCAACGAATCAGCAGAAATCATTCATCCACTTTTGCCAGAAGAGATCACCAGAATACGAAGACAGTCATTCTGGCTGCGAATCTGCTCAGCTTTGCGTGAGAGTAGATGGCTTGCAGAAGGGCGTAAAAGAAAAGAAAGAAAAAGAGAAAGAAGACTCGAAAGGAAAAACCATGAAGAAGACACTGAAGATCTGTTGATGATCTGTAGAATGTGTGCATACAGTTGTCTTTCAACTCAGTACCAAGTTTGAAATAGCAAAGACCCAAAGTGTCGGATTATGTTGATCCCTCAAACTGAATCTTGAAACTGTTTTCCCAATGAACCCTGTCATTATGCTGAGTTTTCTAAACCTTTTGTTCCCTAGAGTGATCATATCTATTTTCTCTTCACGGTGTCAATATATTGCTAAATAGCCTTGTAAAGAGAATAGTAAAAAGCATCAACTAGGGAATTAACCATCAAATTCTCATAACGAGCTACAAAGGAAGCAAGTGGCAAAACACAAGGAGAATGTCCATGTCTAATTTTGGGATTGAAAGGGTTGACACAACAGTATATAACCAACGCTTTTTGAATTGTTTCCATTTTGCAGCATTCACTATGCAGCCAATTATCTGATTTGAACTGAATTTTCTTTGACAGGTAAAACTTCTTCAAAGGATAGCGAGTCGCATGCTTCAAAAGATGATTCTAAACCTGCAGAGAAAGGAAAAGGAGACAACAAATCCAAAGATGGCGGAACTGGAAAATCACAGACAGCCGGCTCATCTCAGAGGTAAGGTGTTTCTTATGTCACTGTGACTTCATGTTTAGTTTATGTTGTTACCTGAACAAAGTGAAACCAACTTAAGCACCTCAATGTGTGTGGGCTGGACTTTTTGTGCTGAGAAAGTAACTTTTCTAATTTCATTCTCTCTTTATCGATGGGCAAGAAGCAGGCGAGTTGTCTATCAACTAAATTGTAGAATTCTGTAAATTTCAGTCATTTTCTAGCCCTGCTTGGGTGATTGCCCTTGTGTGGGCACCCATTAACCCATTGACACCTGTGCTGCCCGTGACCAGTGTTGACCTTTGTTCCACTTCAAACGTCATCAGCTTTGACCAAAATAGGTATCACTTTTGCTCAAGTTCTACAGGAGAGAAAAAGCTTTCCAGTGATACCCGAATGATAGTGATTGGGTTTACGGAGCTTGAAATATGGGCAAAAATGCTTAAAAATTTCAGTCAAAAACTTGGAGGGGAAGTTCTCATCTACCCTTGGCTACTCCATGTTAAGTATTTCCTGCCTTGTTGATGCTTTCTTGGCAATTATTGAACTGAAAGCTAGCCCAGTAAAGGGCTAACCAATGCATCACAAAGGTAAGAAAAAAAGAAAAAGGAAAATCAAAAAAAAAAATTGCCCAAAAGCTACAGATTTGATTTGTGTGCATGCCTGAGCTAAAATGTCGTTAAATGCAATGTTAGTGGAAAACATGGCAAGCCTTTAGTTTGAAGCTGATTTAGCCCATTTCTGACCAGAAATGTTAAATATCTAAAAAAACATATGTCTTGAAAAAATCTCCAGGTGTCAATGGGTTGAAGAGCAGTATATGATGCTGAAAATCTTCTCCCCTTTAGAAGTTGCCGTGATTCACAACAAAGCACTTGCAGGTGCTGACTCTAATTGAAAGCCCTTTTTGTGTTTGATAGCAATTCAGTAATGCAAAACAGAGCTTTTATTTCATGTATATCTACACGTACAGTTTGCAACGCATTAAAAATGTGTTTGATAGTTTGTTTATTTCTGAGCGGTACAGTACATTTATCCACATCTCCACTGTTTCTTTATTTTTTCAGTTCCTCTGATAAGGAAGCAAAGAGTAAAACAAGTGAAGCGAAAGGCAAAGACTCCAAAGCTGCTGACAGCAAGACAAACAAAACACCAAGCAAGAGCACTTCATCAGCAACTGCAAAGGACAAGAAGGAATCTGGCAAGAGCCTGTGGGTGAGCAATCTGTCGTCTGTGACAAGAGCTGCTGATCTGAAAACACGATTCAGTCAGTATGGGAAGGTAAGGTGGCGCAATTCAGCGCAAAAATAATTGCATTTCTGTGGGAATTATTATTAAAACTTGCCTTTGCAATACCCAAGCTGTCATGAACTTGATTCAAGTAATGTATCAAATCATGGAGGGAAAGTGTTTAATCACATTTCAAGACACCGAGAAAAGAGTTGAAAATATGGTATTTTTTTGCAGTAGAGCATTTTGATGAACTTTGGAAGTGTTTGGAAATGTGATGAAACACAAGCTTGAGTGTTTGATATATCTTCTCATTCAAACTAAGGCATAAATGGAGAAATGAAACAGTAAAAATGTATGCTAAAAAGAACCATCATAGTTTTAGACAGCAGAGAAAACCGGCATTTTACAAGTCAGGTTGCTCTAACACTGTAATTCACTGGTACCGTTTTGTGTGGATGGATGCCCTTTAAGAGTCAAATTTTCTGGCCATAAACTGTTGACTAAAAATCTTCTCTTCTACTAATTTTTGTAGGTTGTTGGTGCTAAGATTGTAACAAACTCAAAGGCACCAGGTGCCCAGTGCTTTGGACTTGTTACCATGTCAACCAGTGAGGAGGCTGCCAAATGTATATCGCACCTTCATCGCACAGAGTTGCATGGAAGGACCATAACAGTAGATAGGGTAACTGAAAGAATCATTTTGTCATTTATTTTGTAGACATATTTGCGACTGGGTTTGATTAGGATTGGCCACAAGTACATGAGCAGTTTTCTTTAAAAAAATGACTGCTCTTGAGTCTAGTGGCCCACTAGGCCAGAACTTAACCCGGTTTCAGTAGCATGTAGCAACTAGGAGTATTTCTACCCCTCCCCTGCTCAGGTGGGATGCCAGCTGCTATATTCCCAGAAAGCCCTTGTTGGAATGGAGTCCACAAATAGAAGCTGCAGTGTACGCTCACTCACACCTTGATCATTTCACGTTCTGTTTCTGGTAATCCCAGTTTAAAACAATGCTTTTGTCGGAGCAAAACACTTGAGTAAAAATGTGTAGCACTAATTGCAGACACCGATAACCAATCTTGTATTTTTGGTTGATTTTTGTTAGGCTAAAGGCGATCGCTTACCAGCGACACAATCAGGCTCTGGAAAGAAGCAGGCAGAGAAGAAGCAGGTTGATAAGAAACAAGCTGAGAAAAAAACAGCCGAGAAGAAACCAGCCGAGAAGAAGCCTGCTGAGAAAAAGCCAGCTGAGAAGAAACCAGCCGACAAAAAGCCAGCTGAGAAAAAGCCAGCCGACAAAAAACCAGCCGAGAAAAAAACGGCTGACAAAAAGCCAGTGGATAAAAAGGACAAACCAGGTATAGAGAGCTAACTTAATGACTTTAAAAATACTAAATCGTGGCATATTGAACCTTCTAGGGAAAATAGCAAACAGAAATAGTTACATGTATCCGGGAGGTGGGGGGGGGGGAGTTACCAAGGGTAAAAAGACAAATTCCGATATTTTAAAATTCAGCCTAAAACAATATACATGTACCTCAGCTTAAGGCTATGGGGGATAAACTGCAGAGTTTGTGGGGTTTGTTCCTCAGAGCCTCGCAGTGATGTCTATTGTTTTAGGCTGAATTTTAAAATATCAAAATTTGAAAATTAATGGCCTTTTGAAAAAATACCGGTAAATGACCTGGAGGGGAATTGAAAAAATATGACAAAATGTTTGATTATGCAGGAGGTTTGAGTTATAGTGTATTGAGGGTTAAAGTTATCATGATTCATGTGTAACCAATCAAAGGACAATGCTGTACTGTTATGCTGTACAAGGTGCTTATTAATTTTGTGTGACCATTAAAGTGAAAACTACAATGTACATGCACTGCACAGCTCTTTCACCCTTTCTTACCCATAATTACAAGAAATCTTAATTACTCAATTACTCGAAAAAGCCCAAAATCCAATCTACATGTCTTGTTGATGACATAACCTCTTAAATGTTCTTATTCCACCTTACACAGCAGATGCGTCAGATAAATCTAAAGCTAAAACTGATGACAAGAAGCAGCCAGACAAGGGTAAAAGACCTGCTGACAAATCAACTGGTAAATCAACAACTGCTAAAACTCCGGCTAAGTCGTCTGCTAAAACAACTCCAAAACAACAGAAGCCAGGTCAGTCAAGCATTATTTCATTTTGACATTCACTTTGTGTATGTGCTTTGATTTTGTGTGTTAAGTATCTTTTGTGTGTGTCCAGTTGAAATTATATTGCTCTGGATTGCTGTTTGTTTGGGACGGTTTTGCTATCATTTTTACTTTGCTGTGCAAAACAGGGGACATATTTTTGTGAATCCTTTGTTCTTCTCTGTCACTCTTTGAGATTATTTGAGTGATGTTGGAATGAGGTCGTTATCTCACTGTTATCAAACAAGTTTGTCCAGTACTGACACGTCATTGTTACTGTCACGGGCTTGTTTCAATCATAAAAACAACTATTTCTGTTTTCATCAAAATTCTTCTAATTTTCCTCTGCTCTTTCCGCCTAACCCTTGCCTCTACTGAGTAGTAATCGGTTGCAAATTCCTCTTGGTGTTGTCATAACAAACTCGACTGGTGGTTGTCAAGAAGAAAGAAGCTAATCACAACTAAGGACGCTGATGGTGAAACTCCAGATCCTCTTGAAAGATCATAGGCTAGATTTGCAAGGCACTGAGGAGAATTTATTTCCTTATGTTTGGTGGATAATTCACGCACTTGAAGCCATTTGTGGTGTTGATCGTGATGATCAAGCTTTGTGCACTTGTGAGTTACAGGGCTTCATTTTGATGCGAGGCACCAGGTAGACAACTGCTTATTGAACTGCTTATTTGCCAACCTGTTCAGAAGGTTAATAGCGCCCCTGGATATAGGTTAAACTACAGCGATGTGCGGTTCTAATTCAAAATGCCTTTTTTGTTGTTGCATGCTCGTGATATCTTGTCTTCCAAATGGTAGAGATTCCAGGAAGTGAACTCGTGTTCCTGTTTTGGCATGGGTTGTTATCTAATGACGTATTTGTCTGAGCCCCGATTTTGCTTGTTCTTAAAATGTTATCTTTTGTTTTACAATTAATGCTAATCTCACAGGGAGTGCTTCTTCAAGCGCCAAAAAAGACGAAGTTTCTAAACCAGTCGGGTCAAATAAATCGTCTGACAAGGACAAAGATAAAGACAAAGAGCAGGACAAGGACAAAGAAAAAGAGAAAGCGGACAAAAGCAAAGAGAAAGACAAAAGTAAAGACAAGGACGATAAAAAATCCAGCAAGAGTCCCGTCAAGTCTCTTGATGAGATCCGCCGTGACAGACAAGAACGACAACGCCAAGAGAGAGCTAAAGAGATCCGAGAGCAGCGTGAGCGGGAACGTCAGGACAGACTCAAACGTGAGCGTGAGAGACTTGAACGAGAGAAAATCGCTGAACGTCAACGTGAGCGTGAAAGAGAAAGGGAGCGAGAAAGGAGAAGACAGCAGGCCATACGTGAAAGGGAGATTCGTGAGCGACAAGAACGTGAACGCTTGCGGCTGCAGCGTGAATTGGAACGACAGAGAGAATTGGAACGCCTGCGGGAACGAGAGCGCCGTGAACGTGAAGAACGCGAACGTCTGGAAAGAGAAAGGCGTGAACGACTCGAACGTGAAAGACTTGAGCGTGAACGGATTGAACGTGACCGCTTGCAACGTATTGAGCGTGAACGCTTGGAACGTTTGGAACGTGAACGCATTGAGCGTGAGCGTTTGGATCGTCAACGTTTAGAACGTGAACGATTAGAACGTGACCGTAGAAATTTGAAGCGCCCTGCTTCGTCCTTTGAACGTGGCGATGCTCAGAAGCAAGTTGGTTACTGGCAAGAACCCAAGCGTGCTGCTGTCGGCGAGGGAAGACCGCGTGACTTTTTCAGCGGTGGAATAAACGAGCGTGACACCAGACGTGACCGTGCTGACGTCTCGTCTGAAAGGCGTGACACGAGGGGAAGTCATCGCGAGGAAGGGCGGCAAGCTGCTGGTGGTGGCCGTGAACGAGAGGTGCGCAGGACTGAGGAGTGGAGTCGAGCTGATGAGAGGCGCCTGAAGAAAGATGAACGGGAACGGCGCAGTGATGACAATCATCGTGGGCGTGACAAGCCGCACGACCATTCCAGAGGTCGTAACTTGCGTGATAGCCGTGGAAATGCGGAGAGCAAAGCCTGGGCAGGCGGAGCAGATTTGTCTGGAGCCAATGTTGGTGTTCTTGGAGCTGGAATTGATCCACAGAAAAGCTTGTCCATCCTGTTGGAGCGTGCTGGCGTCAGGGGCATACTTGGCTCGGGCCCTGCAGCCCAGGGCCACAATGCACGTGGTGATTTAGGCAAGTCCATGGAGGAGCCCGGCTGGCGTCCTCCAGACCCACGTGATAGCAGGCCACCTATCCCACAACCTGAACGTGGTACAGGCTTCACCCACAGTACCTCTGGTCTTACGGATATCAGATCTGTCCATGTTGATGCACGGTTCAGCTCGATGGGCATGGACCCAAGCCATCGCGCCGTAGGCCTTGCCGGAGGAGTGGACTCGAGCAAACCACCTGCACGTGACTGGCGTGACACCCATGGTGGTAATTTGACGTCAAGAGATCGTGACGCATTAGCTGCCAGGGAGAGAGAGCGTCCAAGGGACCGAGGAGGAGCGGAGAACAAACAAGGAGTAGCACGCCCTGGAGCCATGTACGATGCCCGAGGCACCCGTGCGCCAATCAACCGGGATTCCATGCCGCCAAGAGGTGCGTGGGGAAATGGAATGGACTCCCGCCAAGCTTCCAACCCAGCACTGGGATTGTCAAACGCTGGGCGCCCTGCTGTTGATGACCGATCCCGTGCAGCTGTTACTGCACGTGGCAGTGCACCGCCACCATGGAATCAACCTGGCGGATCTCTAGCCACGCCTGTGGGCCGGGCAGCGTACAATGGGAATGCAGTACCTGGGCCAGAGAGGCGACACCCTGGTGCAGCTGATGTGAGATATGAGCCGTACAAGGCAGCTCCACGTGTCGGTATAATACGGCGATATTGAGACACTACGGAGACACTGATTTTGTACACTGACTTCTGTTTGGTTTAACTAACAATTTCAACTTCCATGTGTTAAGTAGAGGAACAATTCATAAGATTACTTATGCAAGTTTTAGGACCTCGTGTGAAACTCGTGAATTTGATCGGCAACATTTAAATCGACATTTTAGAATTTGTTTTTTGTTTTCTTTTTAGGTTTCGGTGCAACGTGACGCACAGCAGATTAGTATTATTACTCGTGGTTCAAGCTTAGCAAATCGTTGCGTTTTTGCCTAGTGATCGTTTTTAGAGGGAAAGGTTAGAAGCATAGGGAAATCATTTTACAAGTTTAGCTGATTCCTTGTCGTTGGGAGTAAAATAAAGTTCAGTAACGAGTGTAAAAAACGCAACACCTTATGGCGTATACAGGTGGAATTTCTCCTTGACGTACGTTGCTGCTTAAAAGCCTGTGGCGATGAAGATATTTCTATTGAAGCCATGCCGTGGACTAAAAAGCCTGTTTCTTGATTGCTTTGTTCGTTGAAGCGTATTGTAACCTACCCAAGAAACCAAAGCAGCAGCCATAGGAACAACGTTTTAGCGGAGCAAGCTTCCAATTGCATCCTGTATTAAAATATATCTTAACGGAGAACATTTCGTCTTCTACTTTTACAACTGCCGTTGATGTAGCTTAGGAAAAAGCCGGCTGCTGTCGAGTGTAAGTTAAAGAAGAAGAAATCATAAATACTTGCAGATTTCCTCTCATTAGTTGCATTGGGTTTGCTGTATATTGTTGCACTTGATCACGATGGGATGCAAGGAAATGCAGCTTCATGTTAAAATGTTTTGGACTCGCAGTCGAACTTGCCGCATTGCTGGTGAAGAACAGTAAACGAGGGTCAGGCAACCTGCGCAGTGCTGTCAGGGCAAATCAGGCGAAGTTGTGTCGTACAATTTAATTACGAGAACTTGCTATATTAACGTTACGTTTGATCGCGGAAGTGAAGCAGACACAAGCAAATAAAGTTGCACACCCTTGGCGAGTGTGCCATTTGTGATTTCGCAGTCCCAGCCTTGCGCGTGCGCCTTGCACGTTCTTACCGCGTGCTGTCTCGGCGATGATCACGTGTCCGTCGCGTGCACCCTTGCTTGTGATTGGTTCACCATTGCGAGGTAATCGTTCATTGTGTTGGTTTTGGTAAGTTGATACAGGTAACTGTTTTGTTAACCCTTGTGTCCCAGCACAGGCAATGCGGATGTTGGGATCATAAAGGTGAGATTTACGCTTTGACAAACATATTCCACGACAAATGAATAGAGGGGGTAAGTTTCTAAAGAAACTGTGGTGCTGCGTCGGTGGGAAGTATAACAATATAATTTGGTTTTATCAACTGGGTTGATAATGTCAATTGGCCACCGTAAAGAGATTCAAGTGCTGACGTTTCGAGCGTTAGCCCTTCGTCGGATTCGCTCCGACGAAGGACTAACGCTCGAAACGTCAGCACTTGAATCTCTTTTCGGTGGCCAATTGACATTATCAACCCAGTTGATAAAACCAAATTATATTCCACGACAGTCTTGCATGCGGCCTGTCATTGGGTCGTGACGCCGCGAAACGCTCCGTGACAAGCGGTGTGTGATAACCCCGGGAAGGTTTCGAAACTACTGTTCCCAGAGACTTGAGACGCCTGTCACAAAATTTTTTCTGTTGATTTGCTAACCGAGCAAATCGACCCTCGGCCGGCCCTTCGTCAGCCCTCCATGTTCGTTCTGGGGTTCGTCTCACTTAGAGTCCTGTTTTTACAGGCGTTGTTTTCGTCGTCACGCAACGCTTCTCTACGTCGCGTGACGACCTAACTTGAATTACTCAAGCGGAAATGCATTCTGAGCATCGTAGCATTTCGAGTCATCAACAGAAAATTTTCGGACCTTAATTGTGGAACTATTGTGAGACATATGCATCATTTCTTTGTAATAATTACTGTTCCCGCGTATGGTGGACTCATTCCGGTGGTGTGTATTTTCTTGGGGGTAGGGGTGAGTGTAACATGGTTGAGTTAGTCTCGGACTGAATAATGTACAAACGTTTCTACAGCAGTTCAGGCCCTCTCTTTATCAGGTAATTCGCAATGCTAGGTGGGCCCTTTGTTGCTTAAATTGTTGGAGGGGAGCAGTAAAAAGTAGATTTTTTGCAACAAAATGGGACGAGAGAAGTAGGATCGTACAGCTGCTGTATACTTTCATTGTGAATGATATGTTGTTGATTTTCAGATATGAACAATTTTTTTCTTGCAGGTATGTACATAGGTTATTACAAGAACGTTTATAGGAGTCTTCGACGACGCTTTTTCTCCAATTTATTTTCCTGCTGTTTGTTACATTAATAAAAAAATTGTCATTACTTGTTTTGTTGATCTATTGACAAGTCTTCCTCGAGTTCGTCAGGGTTCTGGCGAGTTAAACAATACGTTCATTGTAAAATGGATCTCTTACTCCCAGATTTAACACCTTTCAGGCTTGGTCAACCCCGCCGCCCCCCCATTGGGGGATACGCTGGGCATTCACTTTTACTGTCAGTGAAATGCAGTCGGGAAAAATAGAGAGTGAACTCCCCCGCCCTCTAAACATCAAGCACAATTCATTTAATACTAGAGCTTTCACAGGATTTTCTTCATACCACTGAAGTCAAGTTCGTTTTCACTGTTTAGGCAAACATATCTTCATCAATAGACCTTTTTAGCTACGTATGTAAATTTCCCATTTCAGATCATGTGATACTCTCCCGAGAATTACTCCTCTGTCCATTTGGAAATTATTCATTCATTTCCGCGTGGATTTGTTAGAATTTGAAAGCAATAAGCCTCACGGGTATAATCACGTGATCTGAAAGGGATCTATTGTTCAGCCTCCATGTTTTAAACCCAGTTTTAACATTAATAACGAACCAAAGCCCCGGCCAGCCCCCGCATTGTATAGCGAAGCCAAGTGAAAAGGAGGTGAAAACCCCCGATTTGCCCCGTGTATCCCCCAATGGAAGGGGGGGGGGGGGTTCAAATGACTGGTGCATGTACAATCTGGGGGTCACCGACTTCGTTTTGGAGAACCGGCAGAACACCCTGAATCTGAAAAATCGTTAGCGAATATGGCTGCAGTGCTCGTAAGCCCAAAAATATTGCAATATTGTCTCGACCAAATGTTTAAGTGGACTTTATTCAATTCGTATGGTTCCTTGAAGAAAAAACTCACATTCAGCGACCACATTTCCACTTGCCGTAAGATAGCAGGCAATTCGATGTCGTGTGGGCAGAAAACTTGAAAATGTTTAAACTTCCCACATTGACGTTTTGTCGATTTTTTGACAGTCGTCGAGAATTGAAATGAAATCAGTTCATGGAAAAAAGTAGGGGTCACCGATCAGAAGTAAACCCGGCCAATCGCAAGTCGCGAGCGAGCGCATGTTTTGTACCCGCTTGATGTATTTATTTCGAGTTTTGATTGGTCAAAGTTTGGTTTTACGACACTATTTAAAAAGGCCTGTTTAGTTGGAGGGTTACCATCCATGCTTGGCTTCCCCAGGCGAGAAATCATTTCTTTGTAAAATAGTAGCGAACCGTTTATATGAGAAATCGCATGGTTAACAAGCTCCGTGAGTGGGTAGGGGGACGGTGGATGCCCAACCGCCCTCGACACTTAACCCCGACAGACCCCTGTCCAGCCGGAGCCAGCGAGCAAGCTAACGCAGAGTTGGCCGGGGGAACAGGGTGACCTTGCGTGGAGGGTCAATCTCTTTGAAAGTGTTGGCAATCCCTCATAAACTAGTGAGATGTCCGTTTTGAAAGTAGGGTGTCCGTGGAGGCGAGTCAACTTTTTCTCATCATATAAACAGTTTGGCTAGCCTACCCGAGGCAACTCACACCTAACCTGCGATTATGCCCTCCCTCCCTACTTATCATCTCCTAAAAAATTGCCTGATCGCAGATCAACTCACGTCATGTCGGCCGTCACGTAATGGCCAGATTTTAGGTTTTCACGAATAAGTTTATATTAAAGACGAAATTTAACGACAGCAACGGAATGAACGAAAGAAACTCGAAAGAAGAAGGAGAAATGAAGATTTGAATATGTAAAAGGGTTGTAAATAATTATGCAGGATCAACTGAAACTCGGCCGGCAGGGACCACTTTTTTCATGCAAACGCTCGGTAAAAGATGGCTCGGGGGAGAGGATAACTGTTCTGTATGGCGCTAAGCATTGTGGATGCTCGTTAAATATTCATCTTACAAACATGGCTCCTTTGTGTATGACGTACACAATTATGCTTCGAAAACACGAGTACGACTTGCCTCCCACGCAGACGTCCTTTGGGCTTCGTCACGCGTTCCTTCCCCACGGACGTCTGCCGAATCGACAGTCCACTTCCGTTCACAGGCCGTTTAATCCAATTAAAGAAAACAATCAGTATTGACTGATTGCATGGCAGCTATCCTATCACATGCTGCGAATTGTTTTCCCAAAACTGGAAAGTTGCCTCCCATTGGTTCGTAGCCGTGAACGGAAGTGGACGTTCGATTCAGAAGCGCAGACGTTCGTGGGGAAGGAACGCGTGACGAAGCCGAAAGGACGTCTGCGTTACGACCGGCTGCCATTTGAACGCGCGAACAAGGGAGAAACTGGGGAGAGGAAACTTGCATCCCAGCCTACACAGGTAGCCCAAGCTCGATACATGAGTTGCTTACGACTCGAGCTCTTAGAGCGCGAAAACTAGCGCGCACCGCTACTGTCAAACCGGAAACGAGAAGCGAAGGACTTTGAGAAAGTCTATGCATTGCGCAACGAAATTAGAAGTGCAAATTTTGAAAAAAGGCTATTATGAGCGAATTCCCAAAGCGGCAAAAATCTGAAAGGTGTGGAGTAACCTTGAGAATGATTCGCGTAAACGAGGCTGCCTTCACGACATCATACATAAGGCTAGTTGTCATACATGTTTGTTTCGGCCGTTCCAACTGATTACAATAATCGGCTGGCCTGAATCGTCGATAGGTCACGAGCAATGAAACGAAGCCGATTTCATGCAATTAGCAGAGCCATTGCTGCGGTATCTGCAGTCACGCTAATGTATATGGTCTACAGGAATTATAAGCAGATACAAGACAAACGATCACTGATATCCAGGAATTACATGATAGAGATACAAGGTAAAGTAATATCCTGGGGGACTCGATCCATGTTTGGTTTTAGGGATGCCGCTGGGAGCTTAAAACCCTAACCCTGTGTAGGACAAAAATGACGTTACCCTGTTTGGGACAAAGGAAAAAGTATTTTTTATATACTATAGTGCTTATCGCCTAGTCCTGAAAATGATTTAATGTTGACTGATGCCTCATGTTAAGAATTAAATCAATTGTAATTAGCAAATCTCTGTGTGGAACGAAGCCTCATTTTCTTGTCAGCAGAAGTAGGACCAAGCAGTCGTTGAAGCAGTCGTTAGCCATACACTGATGACAAAAGATACAGCAGAGCTTTCAGAGAGCGAGTATAAACATCCCGATTATTTGAGCAAGACTCAGTCAAAACAACATTTTGCAAATTACCGACTCGGCCATTCTTCCACCGACCTTGTTGGACGATATGCCGCGTTTGCGATAGATGAAATAAATTTGTAACTGAAGCTTGTCGACAAGAAAACAGAATTGAATAGAGTTCTCGAGATAATTAAACTCGCAGCCGACCGGTTTTGCATTGACAGAGGTGAAAAAATCTTCCGACTCAACTGTCAAATTAGTCATTCTTGCTTAGGCTTCCAGCCAGATTGTAGTTTTAAAACGTTTGGCTATTACCAAATTTATCCTCACTGAGATCAAACATTCTCATTACCACAATACACGGCAAAATGTTGTTAAGATTTTTATCTGAATTTTTGCATGATTTATTTTTATTAGTAGCATGTCGTCGTCCCATCTTTAAGAAGAAAGAATTAACTGTAGTAGCGCGTGCGCTGAAAATAAAAAGGTCAACTACGGGGGCAGCTATAGTTACCAACTATTCCTGGAATAACATAACATAGAACGGTTTCTAACGAATTAACATTTTGCAGAACAAAGATTTGTGCGCGTCTTTTCAACAAAGAAAAGCTACTGAGCCCGCTAATAGTTTACATTAGCATATTATAGAGTATTTTCACTCACGTGACAAGCAGCCATATTGGAAAAAGATGACAAAAGATGATATTTTCATAACAATAGAGTTCATTCCCGGAGGATTGCTTTGGGACACCAACATGGCCGCCGTGACGTCATGTGAAAACACTCTACAGAAACATCTTCACTAGAACAGAACATAACAATAAACCACGGTGAGATCCCGGCAGATTGAAGGGATAGGAACTTGTTCGTTGTAATGTGGTCGTTGATCGGTGGGGGCTCGCTATAAGGGGGTTCTGAACTAATCCCAGTAAGAGCCAAATACATCGAATTACCAGCCGCCAGTTTCAAGATTTCATAAAACGCGAGGTTGAAGGAAACTAAACACCCTCAATCCTACACACAATTTTCCCGCCGAAATGTAAATGGTGTTTTTAACCTGTGGTTTGCAATCTGCTGTTCTTAGCTATAGGTTCACATCAAGGACGTCAAGAGAACTTGGATCATAACGTTTGTGAGGGTGTCCAAACATTTCTCTTATTTTTCGGTTACCCTCGCAGCGGCCACACCCTTATCAGTTCCTTGTTGGACGCCCATCCTAACGTGATTGTTGCTAACGAGTTTGATGTCATCAGAAAATGGAAAGAATGGAGCACTGCCAAAAAAAGCAAGTGTTTCCTGTTTAACCAGCTGTACCTGAATTCCAAACAGGAAGCCGAAACTGGTTACAGGTCGGTTACAGTACGGCATGTATACAACTATTCGGTTCCAGGGCAATGGCAAGGAAGATTCAATAAGAGCATTAAGGTGACGCTTACTTTAAAGATCGCTTTTTTCCTTTTACTTTAACATTCGTGGGTTATTGGGGGCGGGTGGGGTTACAAACTTGTTTAATGGAACAAATACCGGGTTCGAATAAACTGTTCGAGTGAAATAGCACTCGGCTTTCACCTATTTGGCCTGGTTCGATTGCAGTACGGCGTTATTTGTGGGTTGAGTTTGGTTTTGGGTCCCGTTCTTGCTCGGGCGGGGGTTGTTCTCCGGGTCTTCCGTTTCCTCTCCTCCACAAAAACCAAATTAAACATTTTAAATACCAATTCGATCGGGAACTGAGAAGGCCCCTTCTGGCTTTAAACACTACCGCGTACATATTTTATTTTCATTTTGCTCGTTGTGCTTATTTTGCGACTACTCTACTTTAAAATTCAAGGCAAAATATGAACTCGACCTCGCTCCCAATGTGTGGTTTCATAGCTCTCAGTTGGTGTATCGCGGAGGTCACGAATTTTTTTCAGGCTTCTTTATTCCAATACTGCGATGATCATTTCTCACTTTCAAAATTCATATCCTCGCGCAGCCATGTATTGTTCATTATTTATTTCATAGGTATTGAGGTTTAGTCATGGTAGCGAAAAAAGTCGTACCGATTCCAAGCTTAGCCAATCAGAAACGCGCACGATGAAATTTTACTATTTTACGAGCCGTCGTTGCACTAACATCGTGCGCTTTGAAAAATTATAACCGAATAAGGTTAGTCGTGGCTTGTGTTTTACTGATAAGTTCTATCAATAATCACTCTTTACAAAACTCAAAAAGGTGTAAAAGCTACTAAAGAGGACTTGGGAAAGCGAGGAACGAATAGCTAAGTTCATTTTAGTGAACCGTTTACATTAGAAAACGCAAAGTTGACCAACAGGGTGACCCTGAGGTTACTAAGTAGGGCAACCCTGTGAGATGAGCCAACTTTTTCTCATATAAAGCAGGATCAACTTTGACTAGGTCAGCAGGGACAACTTTCTTCAAACGCTCGGTCCAAGTTGGCTTGGGGAAGAGGCTGGGTGACCATCCTGCCAGGGACAACTCTCTTCACAGGTCCTAACAAAAAGCTTACTCCGCTTCAACGAAATTGAGAGAGGAAACCATAAATCTGCAGCAATAGTTGTTTTTCATGCTTGTCCTCTATCCAGGTCGGATTGGAATTTAGAAATGTTGAACCCGAAGAAAAACCCTCCAACCAACAACAGCCGTCGCATAGAGGGAGTCGGCCATTAGAAGCTTAGTTCCATTGCGCTTTTTATGATTATAGCATGGAAAGAAACCTCAGTACCAATAAAATCAACAAATTGCACCATGAAAAATGCTTTGTATGTTAGAAACGCACTCGTTCGCCACCCTCACTTCCCAGGGGGGAGTGGGGAGGTCACTTTTTCGTTTTCCGATACTACTCATCTCGTGAATGCGAGTCTTATACGTCCTGACTCGTCTCTTATGAGAAAAAATATCAGTCGCGGGGAATGATGGGAAGAAGGCAGAAATCATCCATCTCGTCTTGCTATTTTCTCATAAGGGACGACTGGGGACGGGTCAGTTATACGCTGCATCTTCACGCGACTGTGTAATGTCCAATTATGTATTAATCAACAGGTAATCGGAGCGAAGAAGGGAGGACACATCACCAAACAACTTGTGGAACCAAAGAACATGGACGTACTGAAAGCGGAAATACAACCAGTCGTCAACGTTTCTTTTAAGTTTCTTCATGTTGTCCGCAACCCTTATGACAACATTGCCACCATGTTGCTTAGAGCATTAAACAGAAGAAGAAACGCCAGTTTGGGAGAGAAGGTAATTCACGTCTGTATCAAACATTTACCCTGATTAGGAAACCTGGTGAAAACTTTTTTTATAGTAAATTAAAGCGCTGACATCTGGTCCTGAAAGTGGTCTTATGTTGATTGATGACCGGCTAAATAAATTTCGTATTTCGGCGAACGTCTTGAAGCCATACCCTGTCTAGGACAACTCCAGACTCTGTTTAGGTCCGATTCGCTTGAAATCATATACCCTTCTCGGGACTGAGGGGTCAAAAACCATACCCTATCCAGCGGTGCGTCTCCGCATAACCCATATAAGGGAGTACCCCCGGGTCCGTGGTAAACGAGTACACATTGTTGTTCATAACGGATTTCCTTGCGCGAGCTAGAGGGGAAGCATTTTTTGCGGACACAAAATGCTTCTGAAGAAAGTCAGAAAAAAACGGAGATCGAGTGGAATTATTCTCCTGTTCCTCTATTAGCTTCTCATTCTAAGAACTGAAGGGTAATTTGAACACGCCTATGACAGCTTGGATACTGTCTTTTTCAGTAGTGGCGAAACAACATATTATATCTGTTCTCTCGTTTCGATTTTTAGAAAGAACCAATGCTAAATGAAATACAGTATTTCACAGTGGTATCTTTATTTCTCACACCTCTCGATAATAACTACAACGGAGTGAAAAATCGTTTTCTTTGAACGGGCTCAAATATTGCAGTTCTTTGGGCGTTTATAATAAAACAATGATCCCACTCGCTCTTGTTGGATGTGAAGTAATTTTAGCCAACGAACGCTGCGGAAAAGCGAAAGAATGTGAACATTTAATATTTAAAGTTAACATTTATACTAAGGTAGATTGTTTTATGTTTATTTACCTCTCAGTTTCCACCTTCACAATTTTGCTTCCATCATGGCATCGATGTATCATGGCTTCCCTTGCTGCCGATGTACATCTCGAGAAAACCTCGAGAAATCCTGATGTCTTGCGCAGTGCGTTTGCCGCGGTGTCTAGCCAGCTCATATCCAACGCGCGCTCATGGAATAATTTTTGTAGCTGTTACTCTTTTTTTCAATTATTTTTCTTCACCTTCCAGATCAATGACGCTAAAAATTTGGATAAACAGATCACCATGTATTTCTCGTTGGCGGCAAAAAGCAGTCTTCTCACGGACAGCCTACCCAGTGAAGCTTACAAAATGCACACGATCCACAGCTCACTACTGATCAAACAACCAAGAGACACCCTGCTAGGAATCTGTCATTTTTTAAATCTTTCTTGCGATCGGCAGTATATTGAAGATTGTTCCAAAAGAATATATCCCGAGGCTACAAAAACCCGCTACAGCGTGGTATGGACTGATGAACAAAAGGGACAGGTGAAGGAAAAACTACAAACATTTGAAAGTTTGAAGAACTATCGCTTCGAAGATTGAATACTATGATTATATACACGACAAGCAGTAAATGAAAAGAAATGGTCTGTTACAGGAAGGAATCTAAATAAAGTTAACCCGTTCATACCATTCTAAGTTGTCTTTTTTTCCTTGAATATGGGGTCATTTTTCGGGTTCGGGCCTGAAAAATAGGATATCAAATTCCAAAACTCGGGCTCGCAGTGTAATTGTTAAGTTTAGCATAGCTAGTTTGACGCACTGCAGGAGTAATAAGATTTTTAATGGATCCTGCTAGCTGCGCATGCGCCCTGGTTGAGGGTGTTGGTAAAACCCGTGACGGTCAAAAACCCGTGACGGTCATCGCGTCACGGGCATGTCGCCCTTGGTCGTCACGGAGCCGTCACATGTATGTCACGTGGTCATCACGGGTAAGCTCTGTCAATTTACAAGGAAAATAAAGGCTTTTTTTCTAAGTTTATCTATATTTCGGAAGATTTTAGCCGTGTAGCTCATGTCAGGTATGGTCTCAGCCAGAGTGCGAGGAACAGCGGCTGGTAATCGAGCCTAGAGGATCTTTTTAAAACTTAAAATATACATTCCAGATAATACATTGGAAATGATGCAGGGAAGGCTAAGCTAAGGCTATAAACAGGTACTACGTGAAAAAAGGTAGACTGTTCCCCACGGCAAGGAGAAGAGATTGCAGAAATAAAATGACATGAAAATAAGTACACTATATATAGTCTTCTCATAGTCTACTCATTTCGTGTGATGTTATTTCTGTTTCAATCTCTTCTTCTTGACGTGGGGATCAGTCTATTTTACTTAGTATCTAAAGATTTCAACTCAACCAGGTCTACACAAGATCAAGCACTATTCATTGGTTTGTCGTTGTTGTCTTGCTTATTTTAGAAAATTTAAGACTAACATTTTAGGGTCTGGTCTTGTAATCCAGGGCCCTGGGTTCAAGTCCTCTATCTTACTACTATCTTTTAATACGGCCCCTGATTGGCTACATGAGCAGGCAGACGAAAGATCGATCCAAAGATCGATATTTGTTTTTGAGATTTCTAAAATCATGCTAAAAATGGTGACAATATTACCTAAGCTTCCTTTGTTATCTGCGTCCTGGTGCATAAGCGCCATAAAGACATGAAAAACTGGAAAGAATTCGGCCAACAATTTTGATCAATTTAGCCAAATATGAAAGTTTCCTGGTGGTCAGCAGCCTTTGCCAGTCCCACCACGCTCGGTACGCCCCCTACACACCCACTCGCCCTCCCTTTTGTAACACGAGACTCAACATTGAGGCCATTGCTAGTCAGTCAGCTCAGCTTTCTGCAAAACATTATCTTTTTAAAATGCTACAAATGCGAAAATCTGTTTAATTTAACATCCTGTCTTCAATTATAAATAACTGTTATAACATAATGATATTTTATCATATAAATACGGGACTGTCTGGAGACCTCTCGACACAAAAAAATCATCAGTCATGCAAAGCGAGCAGGTGCCACGCGGGGCGGCGGATGTAAAAAAAATGCCGGTAAACAGTAAATGATTATTTGCAGTAATCCAAAGATCATGGAGGGCTCCACAATCACAAAGCAAATACGAGAAACTAGGGTGTTAGTTTTATACACAGGAGGAACAATTGGAATGAAGAAAACAGATGGAGGTAAGCTTCAATATTGGCGTTACGCGCAGCGCTTGGCGTCTTGTTGAAAATCTCAATCTTATTCTAGTCGATGTTTTCAGGGTATCAGCCAAAAACTGGTTTCCTGCAGTCGCAGATCAAACGACTTCCGATGCTGTACGATGAAGAATACACGAAGATCGACGACCAAAGATGTATGGCTACCTGCTGCGAAAACGTCAACAACACATCGAATACTTCACTCGACGAATTAGCAATGCCGTAAGTGTCTTGCATATTGTATTTTACGAATCTCTTGACCGTTTGATGAAACATTTGTTTTCTCTTTTCATGGCTGAACATTTGTTTGTATTCATTGCTGAAAAATCTACTTGAGTGAGTTCATAATAGACCTTGCCCCACAGACCATGTTATGTTACTCTTGAGAATTCTTGCTTTCAATTAATTTTCAAATAGTTGCGTGGTCGTGCATAAATCATTTTTAGATGGTAAAAGAACAATTCTCCAGAGAGTTTTTCGTGGTCTGTATTGGGAAAACAAACCGCCCCAAGCTAGCGAATAAATATGAGGTCTATAATTTATAACGAGCCATTTATCAGTTTCCAAGAACATTTAATGACTGAAGCTTTCAACATGTTCTTTACTACTGGATAAAACTGTATAAAGGGAACTGTTAACTGCATGTACAATGCCCCTTCGGAATCAACTACTCTTTATTATGAAAAATGTTTGTTAATTCAGTTTTGGGCTTTCAATTGCTACAAACACCAACCAGGAATTTGTGGTCAGTTGCTATTTTATTAGGAAAATGGCACCGAATATCTAGGCGATTAGCATTCACATCGTGACAATGCAAACTTATGACGAAATTCGCTCTTCTTTAGTTTTGTGGATGTAGGTACTGGAATATCAGAAAAAGAAACCTAATTTCTCTGTTGTTACTGTACTAAGACGATTCTATTATCTTTTACATCACATGTGACCATTCAAGATGCCGTTCTAGACTGGGAAAATATAGACCATTATAGAAGTAATATAAAAAGACTAGGAAGGGAGGTTTAAGGGGACAGGGTGATCAGGGGTGGGAACTACCAGTACTTGTCAATCTTCAGCAGTATGAGACACTGTTACCATAAGTCATGCTTCAATGATTCTGTAGATTTGATTGGCACTTGCCTGGATAGACCAGTGAGCGTGGTGGACTGCATAGAGTTTAGATTCAAGTCCTGGCCAGATGTTCTTGGGAGAAGCATTTCAGATCTCTCACATATTGCTTATCTACACTCAAGTGTATAGGTGCTGGCAAATGTAATGCTGAGGGGATTGAATTACCCGGCGCAGCACTAGACTAGCATCCCATCCAGGGGTAGTGGGATATTAATGCTAAAGAAACTGAGAGAAGTTGTACGGGATGCCATTTCACCATATATGGAATGTAAATGGAAAGACTAATTTTTTTCTCCCCGAACGGAAATTTTCTCGGGAAAACGGGATTTCTTGAAAGGTAGTCCAAAATTCCCAAACGGAATTTCCGAATGGAAATGTGCTTACCATTTGCCATTCACCACAAGTTCCAGGCCCTACGCCAATATGTCAAACTCACCCTTGGCTTTCTCGGTAAGTTGGATCTGTTTTGTAAATGGAACACGCCATTCCCAAATGGAAATTTCCATTTTGCTTTTGCTTTCCATTTGCACAAACCGTCGACCAACCAGTTTCCCCGTGCAAATGGTAAACAACCTTAATCTTTTATGTCCTGACAGCATATCGTCTCATGGAGTCCGAGTGTTGTACTACATCAAAGAATATTGTCCAATTAAAGACTCATCGAATATGACCATCAGTGACTGGATAGAAATAGCACTGGATATTAAAGACAATTACAAGAATTTCGATGGATTTGTGGTGATACATGGCACAGACACTATGGCTTACAGTGTGTCTGCCTTGTCGTTTATGCTGGAAAACCTTGGAAAGTCTGTTGTCTTCACTGGATCACAGGTATGGCAAATCTTGTAGGAGATTCTTACTTGCTGATACCAATTTGCTTACATCTTTGATTTTAGAAACCACCATCACCACCATGATGGTGATGATGATCGTGGTCGTCATCATCATCATCATCATCATCGTTGTCATCATCGGCTGCTGCAGCAGCAGTATCAGCATCGGCATCAGCATCCTCATCATCATCGTCATCATCATCATTGTCGTTGTTGTTATCGTAAGCCGTAGCAACAGCAGTATCAGCATCGGCATCAGCATCATCATCATCATCATTATCCAGGATACTGTTAGTTCTTAAAAAATTAAATCGTCTTATTTATCTTTTAAACACTTAGTGAAACAAAAACAAAAAAAGTGGGGGTGGGACGGGGGGTGGTGGTGGTGGAAGGAGGAAGTGTCCCAGGCATATTTGTGTTACAGAATATGACTAAGTTATCTTTAGAAACTGTTTCTATCTCCTGGTGCTGCTTGCTGCTTTTTAATTGTTTCCTCTGCTGTTTATTTTTTTGTTTATTAACAAGGTGCCAATTTATGAGCAGAGGAATGACGGTCGTGATAACCTACTTGGTGCCTTAGTTATAGCAGGACATTATGTTATTCCAGAGGTTGGTTGAGCATGTTTTAGCTAATATATTTTAAATTTAAATTCATCTTACCGTTAATGACTGTTTCTGGGAAAATAAGCATTGTGCATTTCTACACAATAAATATTATGTATGTAATCAATTCTCATAATTGTTATTTGTTGTTATCAGTATGATTTAAAATGTAGAGGCGTAATTGGCTTATTTTTTCTTTTTTCCTGCACTAGGTGACTTTGTATTTTGCTGGATGTTTGTATCGTGGAAACCGTTCTACGAAAGTGAGTGCTGGAAGTTTTGATGCTTTTGATTCTCCAAATCTTCCTCCCCTGGTGACCATGAAGGTGAAAATTGAAGGTAAAAACTTCAAGTTTGTAAATTCTGTCAGGCAATCTTAAGTATTATAAAACACTTGAACTTCTATTAAAAAGTATATTCAGTCTTTGTAAAGCACATCATGTTTTATATCCAATTAATTTCCCTGGTTAATTTGCTGCTTGTGTCTAATTTGTCACTGTGTCCATGCATAACTTATCATTTTACTCCTCAGGTCTCCTCAATATTGTGGAGGCGAGCGTGGCCTAGTGGTCAGGGCGCTGGACTTGTAATCAGGTTGTCCCGGGTTCGAGTCCTCCTCCCTGCCACTAAAAACGGATTTGTCTTCGGTGGTCCGGAATTCAACTCCTCCACGCTTTGTAAATAGCCAACTGGTCTGCCTCCTGCCAGTTGGGATTTTTAAGAACTTTCTGTTTCATTTACAATATTTGTTTACGTATTTACAGTGTCCCCAATTAGCACAGTAGTGCTAAATACATTGACACTTAAATAAAGTTATTATTATTATTATTATTATTATTATTATATGTTACCATGATGATCACATGTTAAAAATTCACTTGCAACTTGTTTACCTTGCAGTCCAGTGGGATGCAATATTTCGGTCAAACAATGGCAGCAAGTTTACAGTTCATACCAATATGAATCCCAACATTGGCCTTCTTAGGCTCTTTCCTGGCATAACAGCTGAAACTGTAAGGCATTAGAGAATTTGTATAACTTTTTAATTTGTTCAATCCTTGATTTAGATCTGTTACCTAGAAAGTTTTTATCAAACTAAATAATAATTACTTCACACATACTCTTCATCTATCACTTGTTATTCAACAGGTGCATGCGTTTCTGAAACCCCCCATGCTGGGTGTGGTACTACAGACATATGGGAGTGGCAATGCACCTAACAACCGTGATGATCTCATTACTGAAATAAAGAAGGCCACTCGGCGTGGTGTGTTGATCATCAACTGCACCCAGTGTCTCCATGGGCCGGTAGTTGATCAGTATGCCACAGGCAAGGTGAGAGTCCTTCATAAAGTCACAACTCTCTCAGTCTTGACGCACACTTTTGTAAAACAGACACAGGTCTCATAAGATGGGTGCACCTCCATAAGATAGACAACTGGCATGGTGTTGGTCTCTGTGTGCCATTTTCAGTCATTTTTACTGTATCTAATCTCTCTAAAAGCTGGACACCTCTCTAAAAAGCAAGGTATCAGTACAGTCCTGATTCCCAGCCTGTCATCATAGAGAGAGCTGACATGTATAATGTACATGGTCTTCATGGTCTTAAGTGGAAAAGCAATATAAACACTTTTCTTTTTCATCTGTATTGTGAATTGAATAACTTAATTACCATGGGTAAAATTCAGTTGAGAAATTGTGTGGATGGCTTTTTTTCTGTGGAAGAAGTTTTGATGTGGATCAATGTTCTCTGTGGATGTAAGCCATGACATTCAATACCCTGTCATGGCACGAAGATTTGGCTTTGCCCCATACCTTTAACCAGAGTCGAAGGTGGTAAAGGCCGTCTTTGCCAAACCTTTATCCTACGGTTAAAGGTGGCAAAGGCCGTCTTTGACTTTAGTCAAAGATGGTACACCTTTGATGTTTACCAAAGGTATGTCAAAGCTAAGTAAAATATTAATGTGTCTTTAACTTTTGCAAAGGTGACATTGATGCGCGCCAAATCTGTTGTAACTTGGACTAGCGTCAAATCTCAGTCAAATGTGTGGTGAAAGATAGTCATCGATATTTTGTTGCACTTTTGACTTGAATCAAAAGTTGTAAATAGCAAATTTTTTGTGCCATGTATATGCATGGGGCATTAACACACATGGGAGGCCATTCAAATTATTGCTTATTTACATAACTTGCATTAAATAATGCAACAGAGGGTTTACAGATTGTGTGTTTAACCACATGACAAGTTTAAACCAAAGCACCAGACACAAAATTTGGGTAAATAGCACAAAGCTGTGCAACCAATACCTGACGTGATGGTCTTTCCTACTGGCAGGTTTTATTAGATGCTGGGGTGATTCCTGGGTCAGACATGACTCCAGAAGCCGCACTTACCAAACTGTCCTATGTGCTGGGAAAGACAGATCTTAGTTGCAACCAGAAACAAGAGGTAATTCAATCTCTATAATAAACAGGCTGTCCACAGGTAAAGTGTTTCTACTACAATATGTAGAGATTTAAATTTCAGTGAGATGAGAGCAACTGTATGAGAAAGTTTATTGCAGGGGTTTCATTAAGTTTTTGTGCAGGAGGTCAGTAGGGTTTTTCAGTCCTCAGTTCTTTATCTGCCACAGTCATTTTCTAAAATTGAACTTTAACTGGAAAACTGCTTGGACTATCCAAAGAAAATTGCTTGGAGGTAATCTGCAATAGATTAGCATGCATCCAAGTCTAACTGGATGAGCTAATAAAAAAGCCACCAAAAGGAACTTGTTGGACGCATGAAAAAACTCACGCTCTGTTTCGTTCAATTGTGAAATTGCAATCAACAAGCGTAAATCTTAGCATGCACCTAATGTAATAATTTGGTTTGAAGTGTAGATAGAAAATTGTTGTTTTGGGATTGATTCATCTTTCATCGTGTTTGTTCTCAGTTGATACGAAACAACATTCGAGGAGAACTCACTGTAGCTCATACCAGGGAACAGTTCTCTCTCAAAGATAACTCATTCATTGCTGCCGTGGCCTCATCACTGCAGATCAGCTCCAGCAAGGTCAGTATTTCTTATGATCGATATATATTTTTCCCCTTTCAATATCCATACATTATCAGGCGCACATGCAAGAGAGTCAATCAATAACATGTTCTAGCACTGCCTCATTGTGGACATCAATTTTCATATTGCTGGAGGCAACCATAAATTATGAAAGGAGTCTCAGGGTGTTCGTCACAGAACGCGGACTGAAACTCTGCTGTTTAGGGTTGCAACATAAAACAATGCAGTCGCTATTATCGACTCATCAGGCATAAAAAAGGTGGTCTCATTTATTGATCAAAACAGGCATGATTCACGCCCAGATCGGTTCCCTTTGGGGTCAAAGGGGCTATGTCGCGTTATTTTGAGTCATTTCTTTGACAACCTAAATTACCCTAAAATGTAGGGATCCTAAAAATGATAGTTTGCTAAGGAAGAAAAACACCAAAGGAGTGATACTAAGCCAAAAAGGAGCAAGGATGGCTGAGGATGGAACTGATTGAAGCGGATTGGAAATGACGATTTTGTGCACGAACGATGACGTAGCTCCTTTAAATGCCAGTTTCCTGACGGCATCCCACCCCCTTCATATGGGCGTCTCCCACCTCCCTGCCGCCCCCCCCCCCCCCTCCCTAGAGGTTTAGACTGGGAGAATTAAGTTACACTTCTTTTAGGAGATGAAATACATTAGGCAAGCCCTACTTCCAGTTCTCATGAGCTGTGCCACAAGTGCTGGGAATGTAAACACCTTGGAAGAACTTCTTAATCAGGTAAACAATCGCATCGGTAGCGTTTATTGCTTAACTGCGCAGACAAATGTAATACTTTTATTTAGTTTGCGTAAATTAAAAATGTATGCATGTACCTATCATTTTCGCAACAGTACCTAACGCAGCTGAACGGAGTTATCGCGCTCAAACTTATCTATTGCTCAAAGTATCTATTGCTCAGGAGAAAAGCTGAGGAGGCATATTTATCCCTAGTTGGATATTTACAATCCTTCCGGATTCTCCCAGACTCCCTTGTTTTTTGCATCGATCAGGGCGCCATACAAACAGGCGAGCCTTTACGTATTCCAGTTGTTATGTAGTGCATCTTGTTTTTAAGCAATTCTGCCCCTAAGATAAAATCAAAATCAGCAGTACCTTATGACTACACCAGTCTGTCGATTTTATTGAAAAACAAATGAATAGAGGGGGTAAGTTTCTAAAGAAACTGTGGTGCTGCGTCGGTGGGAAGTATAACAATATATTTATAAATATAATTATCAACCCAGTTGATAAAACCAAATTATATTATTGAAAAACAGCTAGTAGGAGCCACGCCATTATTGTGCATTTTGAAAGGTTTAGCCTAAATGTGTCAAATTCGTCACTTGTAATCCGTCTCAATCTTCTTCTTAACCATCCTCGTTCCTTTTTGGTTTAGTATCACTTCTTCGGTATTAATTATTTTTTGTCCTTAGTAAACTACTATTTTAAGGTTTAGTACATTGTAAGGGTATTCGGTTCATCGCAAAAAATGAATGGCTTAAAATATCGTAACGTGGCTACTTTGGCATCATGTTGATTTTCAGGGTGCGGATGTAAATGCCGCTACGGACTATGATGGACGAACTGCTCTACACATCGCGTGCGTGGAAGGTAACACTGAAGCTGTTAAATTTCTACTGCAAAATGGCGCTTCCACGCAAGTTAGAGACAGATTCAACAGTTCTCCTCTAGACGACGCTATTAAATTCCGGCATAAAGAGGTTGTGAAAACGCTTCGGAAGGCTGGCGCTCAGCTCATGAAGACTTACATGGAGACCGCTGTTGAACTTTGCCGCCTGGCGGCGAAAAATCGCGTCGATGATTTACTGGTGTGGCAGCTAGCGGGGGTTGATTTAAATGCCTGTGATTATGATAAAAGAACGCCTCTACACGTGGTGAGTACAGGCTCGAAATATTATTGCATGTAATTCTGTTTATGGCCAATAATATAGCCTCTGTAAACAGTGAGTTGTTATTTTTTGCGTTAAACTTTTCCTCCACGCTGCACACGTCTGCTTTGAGATTCGACGAAGCTCTACTCAGATCCTTGTAGTCGCTAATTGGCTGTTTGATGCGTGCGAAAATTAAAATCGCGCAACAACCAATCAGAGATGTTACGCGGATCTTTGCAGATTTACGTCATCAGTATGGAAATGTTTCGGACCAAATCGCAGACGTCTCCCTTTTCTTACTGTCATACAAGTTTGGATTTTAGCCAAAGTTAGATAAGGCCAAGGGAATGACCACAAGATAGAGTTGTGTCGATTAGATCCACAGAAGTAATCCTTGGCTATCTGTTTTCTTTTTCAGGCTGTATCTCGAAATAATGCCGAGACGGTCGCCTTCTTGTTGGAGCATGGAGTCAATCCATACCTTCGCGACGTTTTTGGAAGCACGCCTTTAGACAATGCTAAGTCGTACGATTTGGAGACAATTGTAAACATGTTGGAAGAATACTGCGTGGAAAAAAAGCTGAGTATTCTCTCAGTTTAGTGGGAAAAGATTGTTAAAGAAATGGATATACACAAATACCAAATGGTCCACGAACGAGTACGAAACGTCATTTATCTCATTCTTGGCGGGAAAAACGTATTTGTCGACATCGGGCTGTTTGTCCTTTTGGTATAGTGCGGTAGCGGTCTCATTTGGTTTGTTTGATCAAATCTCGGACAGTTCTCTCAAAGACGGAAACCATCGGTTGAGAGAGTTTAGATACAGTAAAGTGAGTGAAAAACGGCGTGCAGGGACCAACACCAGTTGTCCGTCTTGTAGAGGTGTTCG
This sequence comes from Blastomussa wellsi, assembly GCA_947652115.1. Taxonomy (NCBI): domain Eukaryota; kingdom Metazoa; phylum Cnidaria; class Anthozoa; order Scleractinia; family Plerogyridae; genus Blastomussa; species Blastomussa wellsi. The sequence goes on along the minus strand of OX393565.1, from coordinate 830,304 downwards.
GCTATTAGAGAGTTTAGATACAGTAAAGTGAGCGAAAAACTGCGCGCAGGGACCCACACCAGTTGTTGTACCATACAATCTCGATTACTGGAACCTCCAGGCGAAACGAAAGTTAAAAGTCCTTTAGTCCGAGTTATCGGGAGGCGTTCAAAATCGACGGCTCGAGGAATTAGGGTTCCACTAAAGTAATGAAAGACTATGTACTGTCAGCTACTAGCCTGCGTACAGAGCTCTTAAAAGAAGAATACAATAGATAAGATGTATGCAGGAAGTTTATCAGGGAAGGCGGATTGATGGAGGGATGCAATTTTAATTTTTTGGTAACATATTTAAGAATTGTAAATAAGTTTAGACGTCCAGGGGAAGTCCAATTTAATTTAAAACAAATTCCAAAATTCCAGTTGGAGAAGAGAATCATGGGGGTAGTGGTGGGTGTTTTTAAAAACCGTATTTTTGTATTTATTTTATCCTGGTTTGTAAATCTCTTTGATAAAGTAAGACGGCCTATGACATGAAAATGTTGCTCATTTTAACGTTATTAAAAATATGGAACGTTTTCAAATTGTATTTTACTTACGAGCTTGCAGTAGTTCATGGGTGACTGAAAAAAAAGAAACCGTTATAGTTGTAAGTGCGAGAGAGGAAGGGTTTTAGATTGTCTGTAAGTAATTCAGAAACGGTTAACTATACTTTGGACAGAAGCGCTTAAAGAGACTCGTCTTCGCATTTCTTAAGGGTGAATTACATTCAACTCTCAAAACGGACACCATCGGTATCAACACCAACTCACAGAGGTATCCGGCATGTAGCGAATTTAGATGCAGTAAAATGACTGAAAAATGGCACACAGGGACCAACACAAGTAGTCCGGCTTATAGAGAGTAAAATGGCGCACAAAGACCACCATCAGTTGCCCGTCGTATTTATAAGAGGTGTCCGTCTTGCAGAGAGGCAGAGGACTGTAAACAGATTCGATCCCACAAAGGTTTTGAGAAGAAGACTATTAAAATCCACGTCAGCAGAATTACGGCTCGTAGTTACATATCAATGTGCAATTACTCTCGTTATCAGTCTAAGCAGTGGCTTGGTCATGGCCAGCCACATACAGACACTACTGTGGTGTATTTACTCCCGCGTGGAGTCTGGGGGCAAGCGTTGCCCGTTCACGTGTTGTTATGTAAGATGGTCGGATGATCGAGAGCGTGTCCGCCATGTGCTCGATACAGTTGTAGCTGTTGTGTTCATTAAAGTTCCAGTACTTAACAACTACGTTATTTTTTAAAATCCCGTTATTTATTAACCTTTGCCAAGTAAACGCTGTTCTTGGTCCCAGGGCTGTTCTCTAACGGGAGGTTCGGTTGTGTTAATTGTATTTAATTCAGTCCCGTGACATTACATAAACTTAGCAGTGAAAGTCTTACATGTAAAAGTCAGAGGAAATAAATTTAAAATTGTACAGGTGTGGGTTTTATGGGAGAAAGACTTAGGAAATATACAGTTGAATAAAACAATGTTGGTTCATGTCATGTGAGTTGATTTTTCAAGTCGGCGTGCCGCGGTTGCCTCGTGGTTTGTGAGCTTTGTCGGGAGCACTGCGTTGTTCTCTTAGGCAAGGCACTTTACTCTCACACTGCCTCTCTTCATTGGGTGGCTATTGGGTCTTGGTGAATTTTAATGCTGGGGGTATAAACCCTATGTCAGACTAGCGTCCCATCCAGGGGGAGTAGAAATACTGTAGTTGCTTAGTTATTAGCGCCGATTGCAATCCCAGTATCCAGTACCCACTCTGCGTTGGGTGGAGCATCATTCATTTTGACCAAATTTAATGAAAGGAACTCCAAGGAAGAAGGATGAATGAAGAGTTATCATGAATATTTAAAAAAGGTATGCAGGACAAACCTTGCCCAGGGTTAGGGTTAGGGTTAGGCTATAAACGCTCGGTTAAAAGATGGCTCGGGAGAGAGGGTTATCCGATATCCCTTGGCCCTTAGCATTCTCGTCCCCATAGCCCTTTTCGTTTCTCTTAGCTGGCAGGGCCTTGGCACGAAAAACTGAAGGGCTCTGGGGACATACAATTTTCAAAAAATCGAATTCTTTTTATTGGCTATTGAGAACAAAGAAATCTCAAACGGAAGTCAAAATTGTCGCCGGCCGCCATATTACAACACACAACATGTAGAAACATTAATGCTATACATGAAGTCCGGACGTCCTAGAATCTCGGACTTGAAATCGTATGTCTCCCGAGCCCTTCGTTTCTTGCGCCAAGGCCCCTCCGGCTAAGGGAAACGAAAAGGGCTATGGGAACGAGAATGGACCCTTAAGGTGGATTTCCACTGTCGCGTATTTTTTTACGTGCGTTTACGTGCGTAAAAAAATTAGAGACAATGTATGAATGACTTGCGTAAACGTGTACGCAAGTTTTCCATACATCGTCTCTAATTGCGTTCGACGAAAGGAGAAGGCATTATTGCGTTCGACGAAAGGAGAAGGCATTATAAACCAGTTTGAATCGAGATTTTGGTGGTGTAGGTACAGTCCGTTTTGGCCCCCCCGAACATTTTTTTTCAGGGGCAAATGACGTCATTTCCGTCGACCATGTGCTTCGTTTCTAGCGGAGTCGAGTTTCACGTTCTTGCTTCGCGTCTTGGTGGATTGTCGAGTTCTTGATTGTGCTTTTGCGGATTGTTGTCGAATTCTGGACTGTGTTTCTTTTCATTGGAGATTCAACGTCTGCCCGCGTACAGGGTTGTGACGCTCTACTGTTCAAATCAGCCTTTCGAAGATTGTACAACTCCTGGTGCGAATATATAACAGCAGATTTCGATCAGTGCGGTGACAGTCTTTGTAATCGTCAATTTTATGTTTGCATTTTAGCTTGCATGTGCATTTGTTGGGCGACAAAGAAATGATATTCATACACAGTCTGTGGTTTTCGAAACACTGACTGCATGCAGCTTTGTTATTCGTGAATAGCGGTGTCACGCAATGCAAAAAACTCCAAACATTGTATTTGTATGAATAAATCGGAAAAAATCATGTTCATCAACTACAGTTATGTTAAGAGTTTCATACTGATATTTAAAATGTTGATTTCAGTATTAAAGAAAGCTTGAATTTCGGGAAACCAAATCAAAATGCAGCCAAGTGAATCGAAATCGTCGAACGCATTCTCTGATCTTTGATTACTACTAGTAAACCAGTTTGAATCGAGATTTTGGTGGTGTAGGTACAGTCCGTTTTGGCCCCCCCGAACATTTTTTTTCAGGGGCAAATGACGTCATTTCCGTCGACCATGTGCTTCGTTTCTAGCGGAGTCGAGTTTCACGTTCTTGCTTCGCGTCTTGGTGGATTGTCGAGTTCTTGATTGTGCTTTTGCGGATTGTTGTCGAATTCTGGACTGTGTTTCTTTTCATTGGAGATTCAACGTCTGCCCGCGTACAGGGTTGTGACGCTCTACTGTTCAAATCAGCCTTTCGAAGATTGTACAACTCCTGGTGCGAATATATATAACAGCAGATTTCGATCAGTGCGGTGACAGTCTTTGTAATCGTCAATTTTATGTTTGCATTTTAGCTTGCATGTGCATTTGTTGGGCGACAAAGAAATGATATTCATACACAGTCTGTGGTTTTCGAAACACTGACTGCATGCAGCTTTGTTATTCGTGAATAGCGGTGTCACGCAATGCAAAAAACTCCAAACATTGTATTTGTATGAATAAATCGGAAAAAATCATGTTCATCAACTACAGTTATGTTAAGAGTTTCATACTGATATTTAAAATGTTGATTTCAGTATCAAAGAAAGCTTGAATTTCGGGAAACCAAATCAAAATGCAGCCAAGTGAATCGAAATCGTCGAACGCACTCTCTGATCTTTGATTACTACTAGTTTTATTACGCACGTAAACGCACGTAAAAAAATACGCGACAGTGGAAATCTACCATTAGTTGGAGGCGAAATATATTCCCAGTCCTTTCACGGTTCTCAATTCCGGCTCGGTTCCGCAGACCAAAGATGGCGACTTCCGAACTGGAAGTTGGATTTCTCTTCTTGAAACTGATAGTAGCGTTATGAGTGACCCCGAAAAGAAATCAGCGACTAATCCTAGAAAGAGCTTAGAAACACTCGTTGAACACGGCGAGAATGACGACATTGCCCATTCAACAGGTGGCAAAGGAGACCGTGGATCTGAAGATTCGGAAACGTTTTGTCCAAAACGTGTTCCCGGACCTGTAGCGGAAAAACAAACCATGCAAACCTCTTCCAGCGAACACACTTCTGGTAAAGACGGCACGGCCAAACGTTCGTTTCATGCTCAGTTGTCTAGAAGCTTCTTTCAGTCGCGATCTTGGAGTTCGTCGTCAGTTGATGGAGGTTCTCCATGTCCGTCAAAAAATCGCCTCGGGACTGTTCCAGTGGAAGATCCTATAACACACGAGAGTGTAGTCAACAGTAAAGTGCTTTTGTTGTATACTGGTGGCGCCCTGGGATGGAAGGTGGATCCAGCAGATCTTGAAGGTAGCAAAAAAATATAAACAAAAATAGTGAGACAGCTGTCTTTTTTGTTTTCCTGAGGGGGGAGGGGACGAGAATGAAGGTACTAAAGGAAGCTTGGGTGTGGTAGTGATAGTATGCAGAGTTTTCCTCATTCCCAGACAACTTGGAAAACAATTGGTTGACCAAACCACACCTGTTTCCTTTTTTGTTTGGTTTGCAGGATTTCATCTCGATAAAAAAAATGTGTTGAAGGAACTCAAGAAACTGCCTATGATGCATGATGTGGAATATGTAGACTACATCCAAACCAATGTCCTAGATGATATTCCAGAGGAAGGAATTGGTTCAGACACAATAGTTATGCCGTAAGTTATGTGAAATTGCGATGCAACAAATGCAGACTCAGACCTGTAGACTGGCACTCAGGGTAGCCTAAACACCCATGCAAATTTTTTGCCTAGATCTTGCCAAGAACTCTGCCATCTCGGCGAGATCGCTGAGGTTTCGCTGAGATCTGGTTAGAATGCCAAGATCAAGGTAAGATCTTGCCAGAATGCCAAGATCTCACCACAGATCAATGAGATTCATGGAAAGATCTCGGCGAGCCATTTGAAAATCTCGGGGGGCCAAAAGCTTACTGAGAATCTTGGCAAGAATTTTGTATGGGCAGCACTTGTATTGGGTTAGTCTGCTTCTGTTAGCTCTCAATTAATTCACCAAAACAATGTCTGTATTATATTGAAATTGTTAAACATAGAAAGCAGTATTTACTTTAATTTGCTCATTTACAGTTTCATCTCTACCAGACACAAGAATGTAGTAAATGGATGAATACTAATATGGATCTTTTGTTCTGCTTAGTGTAAGCAAGTATGGAAAACGCATCTTTGTTGATGTTCTTGAGATGAAGGAAAGTGATGTGGTTGTACATTCAAAGGATCAAGACATTCAGGATTGGTCCAACATCGCTTTGCAGATCAAAGAATACTATGAGAATTATCATGGGTTTGTTATCCTGCATGGTACAGATACCATGGCTTATCTTGCATCTGCACTCTCATTTATGTTTGAAAACCTTGGGAAGTCAGTCATCTTTACTGGCTCACAGGCAAGTCTTAATATAGATCAGTGTGAAAGAGCATGCCAACAGGACAAACTTCCTAGGGTGATGTGTGACTTACCACACATTGTTGATTTACTTTTTTGTACCTGTTGGTAAATTAAGTGTGCATACGAGCCTAGTGGCTCATCAGGCTGGGGCTTATCCCGGTTTCCTTGACATGAAGCGACAGAAGGTATTTGTACTCCCCCCTGGATAGGATGATAGTCCATCACAGGGTTCCCCCACCTGCCAACATATTTCTTATCCAAAGGCATGAGACCTTTTACCCCGGAGGAGCCTGGATTTCCAAAGATGTCACAATGATTTCCGAACATTTCCAAAGACATATGAAGGTTTCCAATGACATTCCGCAGACCAAAAAGATTGCGACCTCTGGAAACGAGATTGGTGTTCCAGCAACTCGTCCCCAGGTCTTTGCTTTGAAAAATCAGAAAAAGAAAAAATCAGGAAAAGAATCGTCATTTATTCATTTTACAGAAAATTTTTGTTTCTCGCATTGTTTGGAGTTACATCCTCTTACATATATTTTTAAATGTGTTATTTAAAACTATAACAGCTCACATTTTCGATACGGGCGTGAGAATTTGGTTCATAGGCGTGAGTTGGCATGAGATCAAAGTTTTCAGCCCATAGCCTAAGGCGTGAGAGTTGGCAGGTATACATTATTTCGCCGGTACCCATTTATGCTCCTGGTTGAAGAGAGGCACTGTGAGAGATAAGTGACTTGCCCAAGAACACAATGCAGTGCCCCGGCCAGGGTTGGAACCTGGATCGTCCAATCCCGCAGGCCAGTGCGCTGACCATTAGGTCACAGTGCCTCCCACATTTCTTACATGTTGCTGATTCTTAGTTTTGTACCTTGCAGTATGCTCTAAGTGATCATTTAAATGATGGAAGACAAAATCTCCTGGGTGCTATAATGATTGCAGGTCACTATGTTATTCCAGAGGTAAATTTATAGTATATTGAAAATTCATGTAAGTTGTATATTGATGGCTAAAATATGGAGCAATACATGTACAAGTAAATAAACCCAGTTTTGTAATCATTGATCTCCCAACAGGTGACATTATTCTTCCATGGAAAACTGTATCGTGGCAACCGTGCCTTAAAGGTGGATGCACGTAGATTTGGTGCATTTGATTCTCCAAACTGTTCCCCATTGGCCACTGTAGAAGCGGGAATTGAAGGTATGAAATCAGTTGAGATGAATTACTCCTGTTTGGAGGTGCAATGTCCTAATGGACAGTGAACGTATTCAGTTGCACTCAAAATTCAATCATCTCACTTTGGACCAAGACACAACTGTCAGTCTTAAGGCTGTGGCAAATAGGACACATTGTTACGAACACAAATGTTTGCCCACATGTGCAACATTGCTGCGGACACAGATTTTATTCAGAAACATTAAATGTGTCCGCAAAAAATGTGAGCCGTGTTTGTGTGTGCAACAAATCGTCTTGAACAACAATGTGTCTGCAACAATGTGCCCTCGTTTATCACTGCCTTTACATTGCCTCAAGTCACCCAGTGACCACTCTATCCTGGATTGCTTTATCTGGAGTCCAACCTGTAAACCATTAGACTACGACACCTCTTATGATAAATATAATGTACTGTCATTTATCAATTTTAAGCACATGATCTGCATATTTTAAAATGTTCTTTTTTAGTTTTTTTGAAAAAAACACTATATTCCTTTTCTTTCTCTTTGCAGTTGAATGGGAGGAGCTGTTTTACGAAAACCAAGCAAGTAAATTCAAAGTGCACACCAAGATGAGTTCAAGAATTGGAGTGTTGAGAATTTTTCCAGGCATAACACCTGAAGCAGTAAGAACATTTTCTAACCTTCTACGCTAACATAACAAATTATTGTAGAAAGTGCTTAAAGTAGATAAATGGCACCACATGAAAGTACTGCTCAATAGCTTTCATTTGAATTGTTATACACTAGAGTTTCATCCACAGACTTTAAAGTTAGAACCACCTTGTACGGCATAATAAACAGCACCACATGAAAGGAGTGCTCAATAGCTTTCATTTGAATGGGGGTTTCATCCACAGGTTTGTCTGCGTTGAAGTTAGAGCCACCTTTTTGCCTTGTATGGTGTTCCTCTGTAGAGTGAGAAGCTTTGAGTTTATCATGAGCATGGACATTATTTTCCATTTTTGTGATGAATTTGAATTGTAATTCGAGAATAATAAAAGGATATAAAGACATTGTACTTACACTAGAATTAAATACAAACATTCATCACACTTATTTCTCTGAACATAGGTTTTTAGGGATTCATATTCACATTCATCTGTTTCGTTTAACATGGGCAAAGGTATTTCCCGAAGAGATTAGTCTGAAGTGGTCTACTGTTCCCTTCATCTTGAAATCATCAACATTCATGAAACTTTGCAATCATTGTTTATGGTAAAATGCCACATGAAAGAGTTCAAAGTAAACTTTCCATCAACTTTCATGTTGATTTGTTGCCAATGAATCTTCCTTTTCAACGGGCAAGTAAAATTTTCCAGGGCAAGTATGTCAGCTGACGTACTTGCCCGGCTGATGACTTGAAGCAAAACCCAATATGGATCCCCAATTTTAATGGCCTGACACTAGGATGTTAAAAAATATCGTTGCGGAGTACTTCATTTTCACTCTTCCCTCCCCTCTCTACCAGGTGCGTGCTTTCCTGGAGCCCCCTCTAGAGGGAGTAGTGCTTGAAACTTATGGCAGTGGGAATGGCCCTGATTCACGAGAAGAACTCTTGGAAGAGTTACGAGCCGCAGCCAAATGTGGAGTGATCATTGTGAACTGTACCCAGTGTTTGTATGGGCACGTGGTCGACTCGTATGCTACAGGAAGGGTAGGAGAATTGCTACTTTTTTTATCTTCTAGTGATTCAAGATCAACATGTGATTGATATATTGTCAAGAAGAACCATAATATACAAACAGTACCTTTACTATCTATAAGATAATTTGCCTATACACCAACAGTAAAGGTTCAAACCTGGTATAAAACAAAGTCATCGATATCTAGAATTCTTCAAATTCATAAAATTATCGTAATTTTTCGTCTGTACTTTTACTGGAAATTCTTGTTAAACACTACTGATTTTGAGCAAATATTGCTATTTTCTTACAAACAAAAAATTTTATTATTTCCCTTATCAGAGTTTGGTGGAAGCTGGTGTAATATCCGGTAATGATATGACTGTGGAAGCTGCACTCACAAAACTTTCCTACGTACTTGGACATGACGATCTCACGCTTGAAGAGAAGAAAGAGGTAAAATCACCAACGAACTAGTACAACAGTCAGTTCCTGCTATGCCCATACCCCTGGCAATAGCAGGGGAGGCAGGAGGGAGGTGGGGGTTGTCAGCACAAGTAACCCCTTGCGTTTGTGCTCATTTAATCACCTGTCATGTTGCCAGCACCCCCACCCCCCCACCTCCTTCCCACCCCCCTCACACACACACTCCACTTAAATCACCCGTGTTGCATGATTTCAGATGATGAAAACGAATCTACGCGGTGAGTTAACATTGTACAAAGATGACGAAATGCGGCAGTTTTCCTTGCGTGACAATGAACTGATTGATGCGGTGGCTTCACATTTCAAAGTTGGGTCAACGGAGGTAAGAAAAATGAAACGCTTTGCAATTGACCCATTGTTCTGTCTTGCAATGACCTATTTTACTGTGAGGAGAAATTACATGTTGGTCACTGTAAAGTATAATTGATCGTGTCACGCATTTCTCCATGACAGGAAGTGAGGTTCATCAAGCAAACGTTATTTCCGGTGTTAATGTGTCACGCTGCAAGTAGAGGTGACATTGATAGCATGGAGGAGTTATGCCAACAGGTGACCTTCTAATCGCCCATTCATTTCAGTCCCGGGGGGAGGGGGTACTTGACCCATGTTTGGGTATAGGGGTGCGGCTGAAGGTTTGAAACCCTGACCCTGTTAAGGACAAAAAAGATCAACCACGTACCTTGATTAGGACAAAGAAAAGCGTTTTCTGATTTCGGACATACTAAAACTCGATGAAAGTCTTGAAGCCGTACCCTGTCTAGGACGGTTACAGACCGTGATGGGACAGACTCGCTGAGAGGTCAAAACCCATACCCTATCCAGCGGCACATCCACGTGAAGGTTTCCCCATTTCTGCACCACTACAGAAATAAGAAAGTATTTCAGTTTCTTTTTCAACATTCAAATCCTTACACTTTTTGGCCCTTTTTTTTCATTTTTTTAACAGGGTGGTGTGTTAAACATAGCCACCAATCACGATGGCCGTACTCCACTTCATGTAGCATGCCTGGAAGGTCAGCTGCAAGTCATTCGTTATCTCCTCGTGAAAGGCGCTTCGCCGCACGTTATCGATAATCGCGGACAAACCCCATTACGTGACGCAATTTGTAGTGCGAATGAAGGGGCTATTTTACTCCTCAGGGAGTTTGGAGCTCATTTGGGGCACACCACCGTGGAAACGGCCCTTAAAATGTGCTCTCTTGCCGCTGATGACAAGGTGGATAGCTTGCGTGTTTGGCATTTGGCTGGAGTGGACTTCAATGTAGGTGACTACGACAGAAGAACAGCCCTTCACGTGGTATGTTTACTAATGTGAAAAAGTATTGTCTTTTTCTGTCAGGCTTCATGCGACATATGTATGAAGCTGGTGCATTTCCCATTAAAATTGTCATGTCAGTCGAACAGTCTGAAAATAGTCACTCGTAAACATCGGATATACATACATACATACATTCTTTATTTGGTATAGTAGGTAAAATTAAGGGCAGCCAGAGGCTGATGTGGGCCTACTGTCAAACTACGTTACAAATTGTGAAAAAAATTAGGCAAAAACTATCTAAATGTACAATTATCAATTTGGACCAAAACAACTATATTAACAATATGTATAGTCTTGATTCTTATAAGGCACCATGCAAGCTTCTTTCAGGAAGCTAATGTTTTTGATAAAATTCCTATAACGACTTTGCTTTATGAGGTTCTTAAAATTCTTTAGAGAGGGGGACTGTTTGAGAGAGGTTGGAGTTAGTTCCCATGCTAATGGCCATTTATATCTTAAGGAATTTCTGCCAATGTCCAAGTTGAATCTTGGTAGTACAAAGTGATTGCTATTTCTAAGATTATAATGTGGATTGGCTATGCTAAAGAGGTTTGTCATTTTATCTGGGATAATATTACTATTTACTTTATACATTAAGGTGAGTAGCTAATTTTCATATTGGTTAGATAGTGGCTCCACCACTGCACCAGAGTGAGATCTCTGAGAGTTCTTGATTTAAACCATCAACTACTTCATCGACATTATTACCGATGAAATATAGTGTCGTTTCATCAGCATACAGATCCAAGTTGCCTACAGTTATTGAGTCGCTAAGATCATTAATGTAGTATGTGAAAGGCCTGGGTCCTAACAGCGAACACTGAGGGACTCCACAGGTAACAGGCTTAGTTTGTGAAGAACAGCCATTAACAACAGCAAATTGCTTTCTGTCTTTTAAGTAACTGGCGAACCACTTCAGCAAATCACCACTGAATCCCATAGCTTGTAGTTTATAAATCAGTATTCCGTGGGATACTGTATCAAATGCTTTCTGGAAGTCAATGTAGACAACACCAACTACATTTCCGGTTTCAAGAGCTGTTTTCCAGGTTTCGGTCAGGTATATCAGGATTTCCTCAGTTGATCTGCTTTGTCGAAAACCTCACTGGTTGTCATTCAGTTGCCCGGTATCTGTAGTGAGGTTGTCTAGACCCTCACACACTAGTCCCTCCAGTAATTTGCTAGGTAGACTCAGCATTTGAAGAGGCCTGTAATTTCCTCTGACCGTTTTATTTCCCTTCTTGTGGGTGGTGAGCATTCTGGATACTTTCCATTGGGATGGAACAGTGGAATTAAGCAGGCTATGTCTAAGAACAGTGTAGAGGCCTTCAGCAGAGGACTCTCCGATAAGTCTCGAGGAGCAATTGAGTCTGGGCCGGAGGCTTTGTTAGGTTTGATAGTCTTAATACGTCTAAGGAGATCTGATTTGTTCAGGCTAAAACTGGAGAGGGTGTGAGTGATTCTGTAGATGTGTTCTATGTCCCGAAAATTCAGTGTCGGGTTTATTTGCGAGGCCAAGTTTGGACCTACTGCCACTGCCATGAGAAAAACAGTTTTCTACTTATGTCAAATTTGTTGTCATAGTAGGGCTGTAAACCGCTACCGTCTTGTTGCCCAATTCATGGTTCGCACAGGCATTGAAAAGTCCTTGAAAAAGCATCAACCCCTTGAAAAGTCCTTGAAAATTGGAAAATTTGCAGAAGTTCTTGAAAAGTCCTTGAATGTTCCCCAGTAGTCCTTGAATCTTATTGAAATCTTCATTAACATAACGTTGTCTTGCGCACAGAAAACTTTGGTAGCTCAGCTATACACAATTTTCAGCTTAAAACATCACGTGGAACAGTGTTTTTGTTCACGTGAGTCGTTTGCTGCATAGTTCATTTCTGTTATTTGACGTACCAGTGTGGACTGCAAATCGTTCTTTAAAAGTTCTTGAAAAGTACTTGAAAAAAAGGTGTCAGGTCTGTATGAACCATGCAATTGGCTTCGCAAGTGAGGTTACATCATGTAAAGTAATCGCTTATCGTATTTTTAACAGTTTCCGCGTAGGTAAAGTCCCGACTTTCGGGATTCGATTGGGAAAATAGTTGTACTTTCGAGAAGCAGTCGCGTACGGGAGCTGATCGCACGTTCTAGCATCATTTGGTTCCTTAGCTTTCTGCATGGAAGGGGTATCAGGCCGGAGCTTATCCTGATTTCATTAGCATGGAAAGGCTTGGAGTATTCCTACTCCCCTCAGGATGGGATGCCATCGCTGAGTTACCTTGCTAGCATTAAATTTGCCGGTACCCATTTACACACAGGATGGAGAGAGGCTCCGCGAGAATGAATTGTTTTACCCAAGAACACAACGTAACGCCCCGGTCGAGGCTCGAACCCCGTCGCTCGGTACAGACCGACCGCGCCTTCTTTCCTTAATGCATTATAAACCAGTAATTGTCGCTAACTGTTTTAGTAATGTGTTCCCTTTTTATTTTCTAGGCCGTTTGTCGAAACAACATGAACACGGTGAAGTTTCTGTTGGATTGTGGCGTTGATTTGAACGTGTGCGACCTTTATGGCTTCACTCCGCGACAGAACGCGGAGGTGTTTGAAAACAAAGCTATGATCGAACTGTTGGAATCTGCGATGGAAAAGAAAACTGGCTCAACGGATGCAACCGAGTGAAGAGGGAGGTGCTGGTGATTTTACTCGAATTATTGAAAAAAAAAAGGAAGAGCTGTTAAGGTCGAACTAAAGAAAGGTCTGGCATGAATTGCTTGTTCCCATTCAAGAGAACAATATAACAAACAACAGGAACAATGCCCTTAGACCCCAAAACGATAGCAACTGATGAACTAGAGGACCAGTAGAATTACAAGCTGGTGAAAGCTGCTACATTTCTGGCTAAAGAGGTGGCCGGAGATGACGGATACAGTGAATTCGTCAAGACTTTGCTTAAACGCCAATCGACTATCGCCGTCGTCATCTTCATCATTAGGGACCTTCAGATCGGAATACGAGATCGAGTACGAGTTCGACTTTCGAATTTCAATCCAGGTACGGTCCAGAAGCCTCGCTCTTCCCAGTTGTTAACGAGTTGAAAATTGATGTGAAAGCATAGGCACGAGAACTTAGTTTGAGAAGTCATACTCGTACGCAATCTCGTCCTCCGATCTGAAGGTCCCTATTATCGATTGCCAAACTGTTTGCTTATAAGCTAAGGGTATAAAGTACTCTAGAAAAAATCTAGGCACGGTCGCCCGCGCGATAGTAAAAAGAATAAAAAATTAATGCTGATAGTGACCGCGCTCGGGTTTTTGTCGGCGCTCGGATTTTATCGCCTGAAAATCCTGAGGAGGAGGCAGACATTATAATGACCTAAAAATTGTAGTGATAAAACGGCGACTTGAGAGGTAGAGAGCTAATTTGACATTTTTGTATGGAACAGAATGAACCAACCAATCGGCTAACCAAGAGCCATGATTCCAACAGCGCTTTGGTTAAATTGGATTTGACTTTGATTTGCTTAAGCTTACGTGTGCTGTTAGCTTACTCCACGGATTGCTTGCCGTTAGGTTTACTCCGGTTTGCTTGTAGCTCGCTTTCACTCCGGTTTGCTTGCGCTCAGCTTTTATTGGTTCAATAGCTATTATAGGGCATTCAATCTACATATTTAATAGGGATCGTATCCTGGCTCGGTTACTGGCTTTTATCACGGATTAACGATAACTTCCAAATAGCCGTTTTTACAAGGTAATGATAATCATTTCCTTTATATTGTAAGTCGAGAATTTACAACTTCAAACGATATCGAACCTTAAATATGATTTCAGTTTATTCAGATGCAAGAGTTCCTGGACCGCCTGTATAAATCTTCCCTGCCTAAAACAGCAAACACCCCGCGGTATATTTACACTTCAAGATTGTAACCTAAAAGAGTCCAAAAGTCTTGCTTATTCAGCTTGGACTAGCATTAAACATCGCGGTTTTGAACAAAGATCCTAGCATTCATTCGTCGCTATGTCTTCTGTGGAGAAACACAGCTGCTCTTGTTGATCAGAATTAGTCAAGTCAAACGCTCTGAATCGATTTAGTAACACTTGATTGTGTTTGGAGCTTCACAGGGGCAATGAGAGCGACAGAAATCTTTCGTCTTTTCGTGGCTGCAAGCTTGATTGCTTTGATTCTTGGCCATGGCATGCTGATAAAACCCGCCAGCAGAAACTCCGCATGGAGATTTTTCCCCAACCGTCCAGCGCAGTACACAGATAACGAGTTGAACTGTGGAGGTTTTAACGTTCAGTGGAGTACGAACAAAGGTAAATGTGGAGTTTGTGGAGACGCTTATGATCTTAAAAACCCGAAGTACGTCCATCCTGGAAAGTACGCTGAAGATGGCTTTATCACTGAGACGTACGAAGAGGGGCAACAGATTGAAGTTACCGTTAAGATCACTTCAAACCATCAAGGGTTCTTTCGATTCAGCGTGGGCAAGCTCGTGAAGCGTCCCATCACTCAAGATCAACTGACACATGTGCTGCTGCAGCCTGATGGCTCCAACACATGGCCGCTTCACTCATCCAGAACTGGAGAATTCAAGATTAAACTGGTGCTTCCCAAAGGCCTGACATGTGATCGCTGCGTGATGCAATGGTGGTGGACTGTGGGCAACAACTGGGGCTGTGATGAGGACGGCGATTGCGGAGTTGGCAAGGGCAAGAAACAAGAGACTTTTGTGAACTGCGCAGATATTAGGATTAAGTCGGCTGGAGGTCCGGCGCCGCCTCCTCCAACAGCGAGACCCCCCACTGAAGTCCCTTCCACAGTAAAGCCAACTACAGAGAGGCCCCAAACACAGAGACCCTCAACTGAAGGACCTGTTATCACAGCCCCAACAGCAAAACCTCCCACCGGAGGATGCAAAGCCACAGGACAGTGGAAAGGCAATGCTAATATGGATGAATGGTGTCGTGTTAACTGTGCATCGGGTCATTGTCCCCCAACCCACTGTGTGTGCTCTTAAAAATCCTATTCATCGTACAGGTGTTAACTCTGTATGTAGTCATGTTTTTTTGATGAATTTTGGGCTGTAGCTACAATGTAGGTCGTATTTGCTGTAATGGAATTGAATAAAGTAAGGCCTAATTAACCGACTTAGGATTTGAGAATGAGTGAGTGAGTGAGTGATTCAACACGACGGAAATGTTCGTCCTAGTATAGACTTCATCTTCCATCTGTTACGTAAAAAATTATATTGAACCTTTAATTTGAGTCCCAAGTTCGAAATTTTAATTCGTGTTCCTTATAGCAAAGATTTCTTTAAAATTTGTTATGAGAATTTCGTAAAATATCAAGACAATATTCCAAATGATTTTCTTTATTCTCGTTGTGAATTCATGTATCGGTATTTTGACGATAATTTATATAGACCCTGATCATACCATGAAGATAAGGTTTCAATTACAAGTGTACTTGTTTTAGGAATACTTTGACATAAATTGCAAAAGGAATTATGGAGTAGCACCTGTCATTGGAGGTATTCTGATAATGGTGAAAATTGACGCATATAATCTGGGTACTTTTAAAGACTTTAAAAGTCTTCATTTATTACCTTAATCTTACAATGCGTCCAGTCTATAGATAACCCATTCCCTCTCTAATCAAATCAAGAAATTCAACTAATTTTGTGTCACAATTCTTTCTTGTTTTAACACTTGCACATGGACCCTGGGCAGAAGTCTACAGCGCAATTCCTCACGCACCAAACATCCATAGCGTTGTTTCCTTTGTGACGACCTATGGCTTTGCAACCTCCGGGGTTAGGGGCGTTAGTGGGTGGACGCTCCGTAGGTTTCTGTGTTGTAGGTTTCGGAGGCCGTTGTGTGGGAGGAGGCTCGTGTGTGGGGGGAGGCGGGGGCAAACTTCCGTCGCTTTTGGTAATCCTGATGTCTGCGCAATTAACAAAGGTCTCCTGTTCTCCTTTACCTATTTCACAGTCATTCGGTGCATCACAGCCCCAGCTGTTTGCCACCCTCCACCACCACTGCATCACACAGTGATCACATGTCAGGCCTATGGGAAGCCGAAGCTTGATTGCAAACTCCACATTTTCATTGGAGTTTATGCGCCACTGGGTCTTGCCATTTGGCTGCTTCAGGACATACGTTAGCTTCTCGTGTGTGATGGGCTTCTTTCCGATCTTGCCCACACTGAACGTGAAGTGCCCCTGATGGTTGGAGGTGACATCTACCTTCACTACAATCTCTTGTCCTTCTCTGTACGTCTTTGTGATGGTCCCTGTTGCGTACTTTCCAGGGTATGTGTATTGTACTTCGCCCTCTTTGAAATTGTACGGATCCCCACAGACACCACACTTCCCATTGTTAGTGTCCCACTGAACGCTAAAGCCGCCACAGTTCAGCTCGTTGTCTGTGTCTTGCCTTGGTGTGTCAAAGCCAAACCTCCAAGCTGCGTTTCGACTGGCTGGGTCGACAAGTCGGCCGTGACCCAAAACTAGGGTGATCAAACTCAGCGCAACAAAGGTTCGAAGAATCGCTATCATGTTGCGTGTACTTGGCTGGAAACCTCCTTAGCTTATGTGGTCTCAGACTGATAACGCGCATCGAACTGTAACCTTTAGTAAAGTCTTCCAAGTGATTTTCCAAGTTTAATTAGCTGTTCTGTGAAAAGCAAGCACATCAGAATATATGTCTAAAATGCGGCATAAGATGTCTTCTGTAGGAAAGACATAAAATTACAGGCAGTGTATAGCGTATTCGACATAATACATGATATAACATTGTCATTCTTTCCATGGAGGAATAGTTGACAGTTATAAACACAGATGATCTAGGTAAACATCCCAGGTTCAGGTGTTTAATATAAGGTGTTGTGTTGTACATTTAGGGGTTTGTCAGCAAGGGGAGGGGGAGTGGGTAGGGGAGGGAAAGGGTTACAGCAAAGAGAATAACCACAGCACGATAAGTATAATTGCATGAACGTTAATTTGCGTTAGAACTGACTGAACAGTGATAGTGAAACCCGAAGACAAAACTAGCTCTAAATAAAAGTCTCTTGAAGATGAGAAACAACTAATTTTTGCTAATGCCCTTAGTTCTGGGACCGCAGCTGCCGGACTGTATGTTGTTTGCAAATCAAATTCCTTCTAGTACGCGCATTTTCCTTTATTCAAGGATTCAAGTGTTCCCATCGAAATCGCTTTGTTTTGATTACTTGGTTACTCAGGATTTGAATATATATATTTTTATTTTAAATTTTACAATGCAACACAACTTTATTGGACAGATACACACTGGTATAAAATTGACTGTAACAGTTCTTGTATACAAAGTACAATATTTTACGTAATGTTCGGGTACAATTCAAGACTAGTAGTCTACAATACGGTTACATACATTACTAGTTATTTTTTAGAAAACTTATTATAACTAAAACAGATATAATAATGTTTCAGATGAGACAAATGAAATTTGACCTAAATTTACGTTCTTCCTTTCCCCTGCAATGAATCGGACGACAAGAAACATCGAATTTTTCCATTTGGAATTATTTTGGGAATGATTTTTTTGGCATAAACAATCACCAAAAAGATTATGAAAATAATTCTTTTTCCAAATCGTCAAGTTATATTAACAAAAAATAAATTAAATTAAATCTTAAGCAAAGTTTTACGAGCCTTTCACTTCTCGAAAATTCAGCATAAAAGTTGGCTGCCAGCTGGCGCGCGTTTGACTCGATATTTTCTTTGTATTTTTATTTTAAAATGATACAAAATTAAATCATAGCCTTTACAGGAGTTTTTTTGGTGCATGGTATACAGGTATATAACCTGGATTTTTCATGATTTTTATGGTTTTTGTATTCCGCTTTCAAGTTTCAGCTTTCAAACATTTTTTCATTTGTTTATTTTTTTAAACACAAAATCAGTGATGTCGGCCCCCTGGGTACCATCCCTGGCTTAACCACCTTCTGAAAGCTGTGTTTTAACAGCACCGTCAACGCAGCAGAGAAGTGTACACTGTGCTGCAAACGCTGACAAGCGACGTCAGTGTGAAATGTATCTGCACCTTTATCGTTTGTGAATAAGGGTGCTACTCTAAAAATGAGAAATTTAAACAGTTGCCAAGTCAGATACAGCTGAACTCAAGTGGACATCTTGTCTTGTTGCAATGGAAAAAAGAAGTTCCTAACTGCTCTCACTGCGCGAGATTATTCAGCGCTCGCGCACAATAAATACGCCTGCACTGAAGGCTAGTCAAGGCTAGGATCAGTTGTGTTATATTGCTTTAATAGGTTAATATTCCTTTTTGGTTTTCTGTACCACCTTTGAGGCTTGGCTTTGAGATCCATGTGGAATTTTGTATTTTTGTAAGGTAAACAAAACGAAAAGGGACCTAAACCGGGAACATTATTCGAACATACCCACTAACAGACCTGTTCATATAGAGCGTTTTCACTCACGTGACCAAAAATAAAAATAAATCGAAAACCATCCAGTGGTCAGAGTCAAGAAACTACGATATTAAAGAATACACGTCTCTAAGTTTCAGGTGTTTGCGTTATTCCAAACTTCAGATATTCGTCGAAATGTTCCGCACAAATTTACAGAGCCGCCATATTGGTGTACCTCAATGGAACACCAATATGGTGGCCGGAAATAGTGTAAACACCTGGAATTTACTTCGGTTATCTAGGCGACTTATTACCTGTACTGAACAAGCAGATGTCTATATAAGCAGTTTTCCTAATACTTGAACTTCTCAAATGGCTAAAACTCGCGAGATAAGTGTGTGTTTTTCGACAAACATGGTCGTAACTTCATGTCACGCACCGCCATAACTCTGAAATTCAAAATGCACTGGTTTCCAAACGAAGGACGCTGTTGAGCTGAAAAGTTGTAAACAGATCCAATATTAGGCTCTCTTATGCCTGATAGGTATAAAACGTGTGGTGGCTCTTTGGTTTTGGATTTTAGAATTTGATGACGTCACGTGAAAACGCTCTATACGCCGGACGGACCTATCTTCTAGCGTGACACGTGTGACTCGCGTGACTCAGTCACTCGTAGAAGACTTCAAACCTCTGTGACCAGAGAAAAACATACAAATTCCTTGAAGAATGTTGAAAGAAAAGGCAGAATGTTTTAGGTCACAGTGCAGCATGATGAAATAGATGTATTGTATTACGCAGTTGTATTACGACCTATTACTGGCGTACTTACCGTACTGTGCATCATGGGTGACGAAGTCAAATCCTCACTGGTTCTTGTTCTGTATACTGGTGGAACAATAGGAATGAAAAAAGTTAATGAGAATGGTAAATTTAATTTTTTATCTCAGCATTCGCTTGTAGCATATTTCAGCAAACCATAGCTTGAACCTTTCAGAACATTGTGAGTTGAGCTGTGCAAAAAATATAGTATAACAAACACAGTAATTTTAAGGGGATACTTCCTAATGCCAGTGGGAGGTGCAGTGGCCTAATGGTCAGCATGCTGGACTCCAGATCAGAGGGTCAGGGTTCGAGCCTGACTGGGGCACTGCGTTTTGTTTTTGGTTAAGACACTTTACTCTCACAGTGCCTCTCTCCACCCAGGTGTATAAATGGGTACAAACAAAATAGTGCTGCGCAGGGGGGTAACCCTATGATGGACTAGCATCCCATCCAGGGGGAAACAGGAACCGGAAACCAGAAACAGAAACCAGGATAAGCTCTTTCCTGATGGGCTACTGGGCTTGCATGCAGATTTACCTTTTAATTTTTAATTCCAGATATTTACAATTCAGGGATGGATCCAGGATTTTTCATAGGAGGGGGTACACCACTAAAGAATGATGTAATTGATGGGTGACGTAAGCAGAAAATCAGTTATAGAAAGCTGAAGTCATCTCATGGGGTGCACCCCCTGCCCTCCTCCCCTAGATCCGCCCCTGCAATGCTGCTACACATTCCTACCCGAACTTTCAGGTAGTTCCGATCCCTCTCCCCCCCCTCCCCTTCCCCCTCACCAAGGCCAACAGCCTTGATCCAAATCAAATCAAGGATACTGACAGTTTAGGGACTACTTCTGAATGTTCATACACTAATCTCCCACCCCCTCCCCCCCCTCTTTATGCTTTTCTACCTTGAAGGGCCTCTGGTCTGTCATAGACCACCCCACTGTATAAGTCTTAAATCATTTTGTGAAAGCTGAATAAATAAATAAATAAATCGATCAGGGGTCCTGTCTAAATAAACATATTTTGAACTTAAAATTTGTTTTAAATTATAAATGCATTATTTCTCTTTTTTCAGAGCCCTGTGCTCTTCACTTAGATTTATTTATTGATGAATTGAAAAGGCTTCCAATGCTTCATGATGCTGCTTTTAATGTGTCACAAGTTAGTAATGCAGGTGTCGCACAGAGATTAGCAATGCCGTAAGTGTTCAGTGGCAATAACTTAGTTACATGTATTTTATATTTTAATATATTGTAAATTGGGACATCCTCAAATGGGCAGTCATCAGGTATTGTGGTTTGATGTAATAATTGATGTGTTTTGAAATAGTAACATTGGCTTGGTTGAATCAGCCTTCTAATTCAAATTCAATGTTTGTGAGCAGATTATGAGAATGAATATCAGATCCCAAAGTTATTTTTTGCCAGTTTACCAATATGTTTGACTTATTTCCACCAAAATGTTTGTTAGGCTGGGACTACAGCAAACCTGCTGCCCCTCTGGAGCCTCGCTCTGTTGCCTATGCACAAATATAGAGAATGCAAGGGATATAATGCATAACAATTAACTACATCCTTTATAGACTTACAGGTACTTGATTTAGTATCTTTAAGGTAGAAAGCAGGATATTGTATGATATCAAAGAGGCTGGTAACATCAGAGAATCCAAAGATACTTCTGTTGAGGACTGGATTGATGTGGGATCAGAGATTGCCCATAGTTACCATGACTATGATGGATTTGTGATCTTGCATGGAACAGATACAATGGCCTATACTGCGTCCGCTCTGTCTTTCATGTTTGAAAACCTTGGAAAGCCAGTCGTTCTCACAGGAGCACAGGTATAGAGGGGGTTAGTTTCTAAAGAAACTGTGGTGCTGCGTCGGTGGGAAGTATAACAATATAATTTGGCTTTATCAACTGGGTTGATAATGTGAATTGGCCACTGTAAAAAGATTCAAGAGCTGACGTTTCGAGCGTTAGCCCTTTGTTGGAGCGAAGTAAAGTTGCAAACTGATCAGTCCCACAAAGTCTGCTTGTCAGGCCAGTGTGATTGAAGGGGTGAGCAGGAAAGTACGCATCTCCCCACCCCACAATGAATGGCATTATTCCTGACTATCTTGTCTCAAGAGGGTGGTGCTGTTTCCTTTTAGTGTGTTGCAGAACTATTTTAAAATGTCAAACCCTGCTGCCTCATTTTCCTGTATTTTAGACCCCAATTTATGAGGAGGTAACAGATGGAAGAGATAACCTAGCTGGAGCATTGTTGTTTGCTGGATGGTATGTTATCCCTGAGGTAGGTTGAACAGTACAAGCCAGCTCATGGAAGGTGAAACTAGAGGTGTAATAGACCTTTTTCACTTGGGCGTGTTTGTTGCCCTATTACAGACCATGTGTCATTCTCTGGAGAATTGTTCTTTTATCCATCCAAAACTTATTTTTTCATATACATGCAACTATTTGAAAATTTGAAAGAAAGAATTCTCGAGAGGATCATCACATTGTCTGTAAATGGGGCAACAAACCGCCCAAATTGCAAGTGAAGAAGGTCTATTAGGTCTCTCATTCAAGATACGTTCCAAGTTCTTTCCCAAGATAGTGATGCTGTACCTAGCAAATGTAGTGCTAGTTCGACCTGTCACAGATCAGTGCACAATACTTCTTTTATTTCTCTATTGTTATCGTTTAAGTCAAGAATGACTATTCATATACATATGAATAGAAACGTACCTTTTGAAAACTGTACACTGTGAGTTGTAAAATATTATTTTGATAGGTGACCATATTCTTTGATGGTAAGCTGTTCAGAGGAAATAGAGCTACCAAAGTTGATGCAAAGAACTATTGTGTGTTTGACTCACCAAGCTTCCCTCCATTGGCAAGGTTATGCAGTACTGGAGTGAGTGAGTGTGTATATGTTCACCTTTTCAGTTTTGAGTGGGGAGAAATAAAGAAAACCACCAATTAAGAGTTTTATATGAAATCAGTTCAAAGTAGCCACAGAATTGAAGTATTGATTGGTTGCTTTCTATTTCTTTAGTTGAAAGTAATTGCACCGATGATCAAAGCCACACAGGACGTTTTACACTGAACACAAAGATGAGCCAAAAAATTGCCTTACTTCCTATGTTTCCTGGCATTCCAATAGAAATGGTAAATTGATTCATTTATTATCCTGGAAACATTTTCCGAACCTGCGCTTCCATCCATTCCTTGAAGCCTCTGGTACAGCAAAATAAACAGTACCTCATGAAAGAATTGCTCAATGGCATCCACTTGAATGCTCACACATCAATGTTTCATCAAAACGCAAGTTCATCCCAAGGGCGAAGCCAGGGGAGGTCCCGGGGTATCGGTGACCCCCCGTTTTGAGATATATTTTAAGTAAATAAGTGAAACACAGTGTGCAGGTTGACATGACAACCTGGTGAGCACAATGGCTGTGCCCCCCCCCCCCCCCCCCCTTTGAAAAATCCTGGCTACGCCCATGTATCCACATTTAATTATGCAGGTGTGGTGTGAACCTGAGTAATATATCAACAACAAGAATTGTCAAAGAACGCAGCACTTGTTTCGATCCCCTGAATGCAAAAAAAGGAAGAGAATCTTACAGTTAATACAATCACAAAACACTGGTTTCAACCACTCTTTGATCTTGCATTTTACTGTAGATAAAAGGATGTTTAGAACATCCAATAGAAGGCGTTGTCTTGGTAACATATGGAAGTGGTAATGTACCAGACTGTAGAACAGATCTGATTGGAGCGATCAGAGGCGCGGTAAAAAGGGGCGTGGTCATAGTCACGTGTTGTCCTTGCCGTGGAGGGCCACATGATGTATCCACAGAGTACGTAGAACAGGTAATGTGAGATCTGTAGGGTTAAATTCATTGGAAATATACACAAATCATGCTTCCCAGTCTTGTGATTACCATGCATGTATCCATTACTGCACTCAGTTATTGGTTTAAAAATCTCGCACCACAGTCTTTCAACCAATCAGAAGAAAAACCAAAACCAATCGTGACTCGTGCGTGCATGATTTCCCGCGCTTTTTGTCGACTACATGTAATTACTTCGAGTTTTGATTGGTTCATTGGATTGTCTGCGTTCTTTGTGATTGGTCAAAGTAATTACTCTGGATTTGTTTTTAAGACACTCAATTGAAACTCGCTCTAAATCACTGAAGTCGCAGTTGTGTTTCGCTGTTCACTTAGGGTCTGGTCAAGTTAGGAATTGTTCCCGGAGGAGACGTGACGGTTGAGTCTGCGCTAACCAAACTTTCGTTTGTCATGGGGCAAGACACACTGACAGACGAAGACAAGAGAATGGTAGGGTTGCGTCATAAATTATTAACATGGAAAACTCTGTGTAAAAGTGTTAGGTTACTGGGCAAAGTGCCTCTCTTTACTCAGGGATATAGATGGGTCGTAGGTCAACCTAACAAAATGCTGTGAATTGCTTGATAGCATTATCTCGAGTTATAAATCTGTACACGTTTATAAATGAAAAATCATCCTTTCACCAAATTGATATCTGATGTGATGTTTTTCGGTGAGTTTACTTTATTGTTACGCATGTACACTTTCCAATAAAAGTATTTTTTGTCACAGCTTATGAGTTCAAATCTAAGAGGCGAGATTTCCCCACCGAAGAGGCAATCTGTTGATGAAGCTGAGTAACAAGTCAAGTCATCCGAAATCATATTGGTAACTCAGAGACTCAAAGGATAGTGCAGAATGCAACGTGACTGACAATTGACGATTGATAATACGCGTTGAAACACCAAACATGTTTGAATTTATATATGAGACGAACTGACAGGTATTAGCTGACGTTTAGCTGCATGAAAAGTCTGGGTCGTTTTCATGGTTATTTCCGATTTTCGAACGAGGACCGCACCCGTTTTTAATGCCGCGAGTAACGATTTCATGACCAGCCCTCTAACCACTCGGTCACGCTGCCTCCAAAGTCGTGATAAGTGGCAACATGTTACCTTATATAATTATATAAAATTCTGTCGTTTTAGCTGTAAATAAGGCGTAATATGGAAAGACCTAGTTTGTTTTGAATTTATTGGTGTATTTGGTTGCATTTTACGCGCAGTTGGAACTGGACTCGCAAACAAACAGAGACTTCACGGGCAGTGCAGAATTGAATTACCCTTTTAGCTGGCTGAGCCTCCTAATATAGCGCGGTTAACTGACAGAACTTTACGGCAGCGTACTACTGGCAAGATCAAGCATACGGCCAGCCCGGTTCATAATTCGGTTTTGCTTTTTTTAGCCTTGTCGGTAAATTATCCCAGGCCCAATCGGCTCACTCGTTGGCCAGACTTCTAAACACGCAACTTTTGATTTTTGCTCACCAGTGTGAAAAGTGTATTTTCTGTGTTATTCAAGTGTTTGACTCAGTGCGAGTCTGAATACTCATGTTGCAAAAAAGAGACTTGTTTTACATGCGAGATAGCAAAGAGGGTCATTAAATGAAAACCATTTTATCATTCGCGCAATGTATCGAATATCGATCGTGTAGTTTGATCGTCCGGGTGAGGTTAGTCCTGAGAAGGACTGTTGTCGGTTACAGTGCTGACGTTTCGACAATGTGAGTAAATGTTACAAATGATGGCGCAAAAATTCACGTAAAATACACGCGTTTGAGTGACTCGCATGCCTGCTTTCCAAAATACCTGATATCTGAAACTTCTTTGCATTACTACAGTAGTATACAGTCGAAACTTCGCGATTCACATCACAAGTGACTTTATCGTGTGACAAACGATATACTTTATTACTGTTATTCATGCTGCTTATCGTTTGATTTTTTTATTTCTATTGAAAAAAATTAGCTTTACCTTAGAAATACCAGCTGGTAAGGCAAGGGAAAGATATTTTTTTAAATACAAATTCTACGTTTTTCCCAAGTTAATAGCCTTAAAATTTCACAAAAGCTGTGTCTCATTCTTAATTTGGAAAAGACTGTTTAACTTGTTCGTTCACTAAATGAGTTTCTTGTATTATACCGACTGGGTATTCTTTCCCTCCGGTATCAACAAGACATACCTTAAGAATATTTTCAACATGGTTTACACAATATTTTGCTTAACCAGCATAATTTTAAAAGATTTCAAAATATTCACTGTAAACTAATAAATTATTACAAACCATATCCTATAGATAATCTCCTTATAGCCACGTAAACGTGGGCGGACCATTTTCGACTAATGTTCCCTAACGCTAAGTCGTCAGCCGGACACATAACAAATGAAACAAGTTAAATATGGGAGGAAGTGTATTACCTAAAGATGACGATCTTGGTGTTTGCTTCATGTATATAGTAACGCCTCTAGTTTCTATGGACTTTGCTCCTTTTTAATGTCTTGGGCTCCTGTAAATAAGCCCCTTAACACTCCATTTTTCTATGGACTACGTCTCTTAACCCCTCAGGCCCCTAATGGACTATGGCCCTCGACGCCTTGGGCCCCTACGGAGATTGTCCCTTTAACATGTTGGGTACCTAAGGACTACGTCCCTTAACACCTTTAATCTTACCATCAGAAACCCTTATGGGTATCTGTTACCATGTCATAGACTATGGCCATTAAATGTCCCGGGCTTGTGTCAGTATTGTTTTACAAAAAAGGAACTTCGAATTACGTATCGTATATTTATAACGCTAGCGCCATCAGAAGTACATTGTATTCGTTTTTTTTTTTGTCTTTTTGTGTGTGTTTGTGTGTTAACTAAATTTGTCTGCAAGTAGGCACCTTAATTTATTGCAAGTAACGTAGCTTATTATATGGACGTGTCTCGCGTGGACTGGAAACTAGCTAATTCACGAATTTGATTGGCTAAAATCGATATTGACCGCGGTCTAGATTTTCCCATCTAGACCGGCATCTAGACCTGTTGCATTTTGGGGTCAGAAAGTTACAAACAAAACAGGAACACATTGTCTCCTTTATGTCAAACTACTAAATAGAAAATTAAAAAAGCTTGACAAGAATAAAAAGTAAAGATACGACCAAACTTTTACAAATTTAAGTTCAGCTCATCGCCATTCACAAACAAAGTGTCAGCGAGAACGAAGCAGTGTCGTTAAGCAAATTTAATTTTCCGTTTGGCCATATAATAAACATCTTATTAACCGAGCAGACTAAGCTCGGTTAATAAGAGCTAAGTATTGTGAACTGTCTGGTCTTGTATCATATTGTAGTGTGTAAGATATTTATGTAACCTATTGTTTATCTTTGTTTATTGTAACGTTTCGGTACTAGCATTGTGTCGTTAATGAGTATTGTATTGTAAGTTATGTTAATTAATAGTAATTGCTACATTTTTGTTCACAAAATAACGAGCATTGCATTAAAAGCATTAAAATGAAAAAAATTGAGTTGTAGAGAGCTAACTCTTAGTTGTCTATTTTCCTCCGTGAATACTTGACTTGTAGGAGGTCACCCACTTCATCTGCAGCTTGGAGAGCCTGTTTAATAAACACAACAGCGAAGTTAATGACGAACCAAGCAGACGTAAGAGGAACTAAGGTTATGGGTGGGAGGAGCTCCAAGGGGTACGAGACGCGCGAGGTATTCATGAGTTAACACGCGCGACTTCTCCCTTCCCCTCCCCCAACCCAATCCAACTCCTAAAGAGGTACTGAAACAGTTCGCAAGAAAAAGAAAGCAAAAAGTTGCATCTTAACACTCTGAAAAAAATGGGGTCACCGAGCTCATTTTAAATATGTAAGCTAAATTTAAGGGTGTTTTTAACAGGTGTTGTGCTGTTAAAAACTAGCAATGTAAAACAAAATAACTGCACCTTGTTGATCAATGATTGGGAATCTGTTTGATATCATTTTGTAGCACCGACCCATCAAAATATAAGAGCCGGGAAGTGCTTTAAGAAGCTACAAGCCAGCCACCTTAACTCACCTTGTCAAGCATTTCCCTGGTATGTGAAGACGAAAGACAAATCCGTGCTCTTGCTTCGATGAGTGAAGTGGCCGGGAACCCGGCGATCACTACAGCTACGTTTCTTTTCAACATTTCGCGAGAAAAGGCACTGCAACAAAGAATCAAATCAAATCAAAATCAAATTGCCTTTATTTGACGAAGGAAGCACATAACAGTCTTTCGACTAACAAACCTGTGGCCCTCGGATTCCCGATCGAATTGGAATTGTTGGTTTTTGCGGAGGGAAGAAAACCAGAGAACCCGAAGAAAAACCCTCGGAGCAAAAACGAGAACCAACAACAAACTTAAACTTAACCCACATATGACGCCGG
This sequence comes from Blastomussa wellsi, assembly GCA_947652115.1. NCBI lineage: Eukaryota > Metazoa > Cnidaria > Anthozoa > Scleractinia > Plerogyridae > Blastomussa > Blastomussa wellsi. The sequence goes on along the minus strand of OX393565.1, from coordinate 802,542 downwards.
GTCCGGGAATAGAACCCAGGCCACATTTGTATGAGGCGAGTGCTCTCACCACTGCGCTAACCCTGCTCCTCGTATCAATATTTTTTGAGTGCCAACCTTTGTTGTAATCAATTCGTTAACCGACCAAACATATTTTTGTAAAGTACAGCTGTTTTGAACATTGCTGTTACTACTGGTCCGAGTAAACCAGTAGTCTGATTAATACTACTTGCGCGCAAGTAACAACAATCATCCGAGAGGGTTGTCCAGGAAGTTACCAGATTACTCTACAAGTAGGCCATCAGTATGGGGAAGGATTGGGCGAGGGAAAAGGGACACCTGTTTACTATGCATGGTCACTGAACTACAAATTCACAAGTGCTTTCGATAAGATTTCCCCGACCCGACTAGGTGTTCCATGTAAACGCTACACCTGGAAACAGAACTGTATTTGCATATATCGCAATTAACCTTACACAGTTTTTGCTGGCATGTAGAGCAGAATGGGTACCACTGCCGAGGCGTCATGGCCATACACAATAAATCCCATTTTTTTTAGTCGTTGTCTGAAGTATCTGTAATGACAACAAACGAAGCAATACCATTGGTAAGATCACTGTCACCAGGGGTTAGCATTCTGAACAGGTGAGGACATTACAGTCCGGACTTCCCGAATTCTACACTTGTACCTCCCTTTTTTACTTTTCTATTAAGCCCGCTTCTTATACCCGCTCTTCTTCCCTCTAAACCCCCGGGTTCCCGTTCCATGTACTTCCACCCCACACCCCTCCTCCACCCGGTCAATGTGCTAACATTGCATGCTAACATTCTGTGGTTACTTGGCGTATACTCCCACGTACCTGCAATTCTGTGCCAAAGTCAGAAGCCTCTGCTTTCCTTAAAAATTGAAACAGACAGGTTCAGACACCAACCTGACAATGAAGCTTTTCTTGCTTTAGTTTTGAAAAAATGGAACACTGCATAATACCTCTATGATACATTTGTTGTTTCCTTTGCTCCAAAACGAAGTCACGAAAAGTAACAAAAGCATAATGAAATAACAGTTGGCAAAATCACTGGTCCCGAAGCAAACAGTTAATTTTGTTTCCCGAGGCACTCAGCAAAGATTCAAATGCAACAACTGTAGTGGTTCAACATTCTCGGGTAAGGCTGCCCTGTTACCCTTTTGATGTCACAGACGAAACTGTGGCTCACCAATAAAAATGGTTCCAAAATAAGAGAAAAAGCCAATACTCCGGAGAATAACGGCTACAAAACAATTGTACCAACCTCTGCCTGTGCCGTCCTCGCCCATTATTATTTTCATAGATGATAATATCTGCATCACCACAGGGGGGGACATGAACGAGGCGTATGCTGCACTGTGGGAGGTACCTCGGATATGGTTTATTATTTCCTGCAAAAAGCAGATCGTCACACGTTTATGACGGCAACGGTCATTAGTTTGTGGTTTTGAGGTTTGTTCGCGTGTCCTGAACTTTGCTACGATTGGTCACTACACAATAAACATTCCTGAAATATTTCAGGTGTTCACGGTTTTCTTAGCAAGGCTGTAAGTCTGTGGATGAAACCCTAGTGTGTGACCATTCAAATGAAAACTGTTGAGCAGTACTTTCATGTGGTTTATTATGCTGTACAAGGTGATATGTGGATGAAACAACAAATACAACAGAAGGCTCTCACCTTTGATGCAGCAATGTATCCTCCTGCCGCACCAAAACTCTTGGGTAAATGTGCCCATCATGATATCAATATCAGTGGGGTCCACACCAAGGTAATCTGTAACGCCCCTTCCATTGGGGCCCATGGCACCAATACTATGGGCCTCATCTAGGTAAACATACGCTTTATACTTCTTTTTAAGAGCCACCACCTCTTTAAGTTTCGCTAAGGAGCCCTCCATACTGAAAAGGAAAACGATGTACTTGGTTTCGAGCACGACTTTAAGTTTGTTGCGGTTTGTAAAAGAAGGTTTGTAAGGTCGAACGTTCTACATGCTGAAAAGTTTGTTTATCAGGTTTGTCAGAGTTTTGTCTTTGTTTCTATCGCGCAGGGTGGCTTGCAGTTATATGCCCGGGGTCCGCCGTGTCAGACGGTTCGTCATATCGGGAGTGTCAAAAGGTAACTTCGGAGACTGCCAGTCGCGAGACTGATATCTTTTTTGCAAGCACGAGACCCAGCCGGGCCCAAGATTTTCTTCTCCTTGCAAAACAAATTGAGAATCCGACTCCCTGATATTTGGAAAAAATTTCAGGAAGGAAATGGAAGGACCATTCGCCGTTTGTAATATCGGAGGAGGTCCGTTATTATGGAAACTCGTATTTGGAGGTACGTAATCTCGATAGGATTGCATCAGCCTTATCGCTTACCTATAAACTCCTTCAACAATAATGAGAATCTTTTTCCATGCCCTGTGAGTCCTTGGTTGTCCCTGGACAACGGATTCTCGAAGTATTTTCTTCAAGCTCGTCATATCTATGGTGTCAAGTGATATGATCAGGTTAACAAAAAAAGCGCAGTCGTGAAGTGCACTACTTGAATAAAAACAAAGGCAAAATTACTGATGGATTCGTTTGCTCTCCCCCCCCCCCCCCCCCCCGCCTACCTCTTTTAGGTTGTGAAATGACGTGGTAATATAAGAGTGCCAATCATGGAAATGAACACGGTAAATGTACCAGCGCATTTGATGAAAAATCAGTGCGAAATCACACGCGCGTGTGACAGCTCGCAAGATTTCATTTTGTCCACCTGAAGCCGAAAACTGTCGGAGAGAAAGTTCCTTCTAACGTCTTCTAAATATTCCAGCTGAATGGTCACAATTCGCTGGATACTGTTTTTTGCCGGGTTTTTTTCCCAACGACAATTTCCCAAAGGCTTTCAAAATTTGCTTTTCCCGCGCTGTGTTGCAGTTACGTCATTTTCATGCTCCGCGCTCTCATCGACCCTAAAATTGAATTATGTCAATTATTGTATCAATTTCACTAACGAACTTACCATTGTGTTTGAATACTTTAATCTTCGCTCCTGACAATCTAGCTCCCAACACGAGTGATGTGTGGTTGAGCTCGTCGCTAATAATCAAATCCCCCTTACCAACAAGGGTGGGGATGTTTGCAGCGTTAGTGGCAAATCCCATACCGAACACCATAGCTGCAGGTTTACCAACAAACCTGGCGACCAGGGCTTCTAGCTCTTCATGAATAGCAAGGGTACCTGAAACGATAAGAGGAATAATGTTTTCGCTAGGTAGAGGATGAAAGAGGCTTCAATCGCAAACCTCTGGCACATTTGCTGTTTTTCAAATTGGAAAATTACAATATTTTGAAATTCCTCCTTTCCCCCTTTGCAAAGGCGACTTGAGGCCTGTTAGCCGTCACGCGTCACGCATTATGTTACACGTATTATGTTACCCATAGTGCTTTTCAGTTCTACCTCGTGCTTGACTAGGCGGCCATCTTGTCAGATATTAAAAGCTGTTTTGTTAACGTTTGTTGCTTGTGTCCTGCATTCTATAATAAGCCAAAGCTTATTACATGGTGTCAGAAGTGGGATAACCAGAGTCTTCATCTACTCAACCTGGCTGTTCCTCAGTGACTTCGCCAAAACTCGCTCTCGACGAACTCATCTCGGCGATCGAGAACTCTTGTCTCCATTGCTCAACTTTGCAAGCAGCACGTTCAGTACACTAATCGACCCTCTTGGTCACAATGGGTAAAGATCGACCCGTGTTCGACGCCTCATCTGAAGACCGCCGTCGTGCGTTCAAGTTTTTTCTCGCCAATTTCAGAGATTTCTGTATTATGGAGGACTATGTGAATCCGGCCAAGGATTTTGACTCGGACGATTACTGGACATTGGTTAAACGCCCCAAGGCTATGGCGGCGCTTCGAAGAGCTTTTCCTCAAGCAGAATGGGACGTTCTCACAACCACTATTGACTCTCAAATCGCCGATGAAGACAAACAACACCCCGCCAAATGGCTAGCGAAACTTTCAAGTCACTACCTCGGACAGGAACCTGTCATACAATCCACTCACAATTTTCTCCGCCTCTTAAAACAAGATCCAGCGATGAGCATTCAGCAGTGGCACACTCTAGTGCGACTAGAGTACCAGAAATGTAACTTCCCTTCAGCAGTAGATGACAGACTACAGCGAGACATTTTTGTAATTGGTCTCAATGACACTTTCAAAAACTTCAGAAGCGACCTCATTTCTCGGGAGAATCTGACCACTCTCACCTTTGCACAAGTCATCAGTAAGGCCCGCGACTTTGAGGCCAGCCTTAAAACCGAGTCTGCAATCACCCGACACCAGCTAGAAGAATCAGTACACCAGATCACACCTGGCGAGCAAACGGCTTACAAGGTCACACCCGATGCTGTCAAACCCAAAATCACTCAGCGCCCTTCCAAACCACCAGGACCACCTGCTCGATCGACCAGTGGCTCGCTGATCTGCTTCTGGTGCGGCCGCAACGCACACGCAGCTCGTCGCAACTGCCCTGCAGCCAATGATACCTGTCACCGCTGTGGAAAAAGGGGCCACTGGCAACAAGTCTGCCGAGCATCAACTGCCAATGTAGTGGCTCAGGCCGACCCTGTTTTTGAGGCAAGCACTGCTCATGTCACCATTCATGATGTCGCCCAAATTCAGTCTGCACCCAGAGGCATATTTGTAGACCTAGATCTCAGCTCCTCTCTCACCTCAGCATCGGCTCATTCTGTCCGCTTTCAGGTGGACTCTGGATGTTCTTGCAACACCATACACGCAAGTGATCTCAAGGAAATGGCTCCAGTTAAAGTCACACCTTCCAGTGTTCGTCTCCTCGACTACTCCAAAACCATCATTCCCACTGGAGGTCAGGCCACACTGCATTGTACTCACCGAGGCAAGCCCTATGAAGTGGTGGTCCAAATCATAACTGCAGAGAACTATTATGCACCGCTTCTGGGATTGGCTGATAGTACTCGCATGGGCATCTTGAACTATGACATTGACACTGTCAATCAACTTCAGGCCTCTTCTGCACCCTCTCTGCCACCTCTCGGTGAGTTGACATTTGAATCAATTAAACATTACTATTCACATTTATTTGAGGGGCTGGGTGAGCTGGGGGAACCCCTCTCGTTAACACTGGACCCCACAATCAAGCCTATCCAAGCTGCTCCCCATCGGCATGCTGCCCCAAAGCTTCCTATTATCAAAAACGCCCTTGACAAACTCATCCACTCAGGCCAACTAATTCGAGTAAATGCGCCCACCCCATGGATCTCAAACATGGTGGTTCGCGAACGACCAGCAACAGCAACGAAGCCTGCTAAAGTTCGCATCTGTCTGGATCCCTCACAGACGGTCAACAAAGCAATAATGAGACCAGTTTATCCCATCCCTACCTTGGAGGAGAATCTTCATCGCTTTCATAAGGCAAAGATTTTCTCGACCTTTGATATCAAAGACGCCTTCCAAACAATCCGGCTGACAGAGGAGTCCTCCCTGTTGACTACTATGCACACCCCCTGGGGGCGCTACCGCTGGACTCGTCTTCCTTTTGGGATAAGTTCAGCCCCGGAGGAATTTCAACGCCGCATTCATGACGTTCTCTGTGGCCTGGAAGGTGTGGTTAACATTGCCGATGACATCATAGTAATTGGTAGGGGAACAACCCTGACCGAAGCAACCCAGGACCATGACCGCACTGTCACAGAACTCATGGATCGCCTCGCGCAGCATGGACTCAGACTCAACCAGGACAAGATCAAGTTTAAAACCCACACGGCACCCTTCATGGGCCACACCCTCACACCTGAAGGCCTCAAACCCAGCTCTGAGATTGCCAGTGCAGTTCTCAACATGCCCCAACCTCACGACAAGGCAGCAACACGGCGTTTCCTAGGCACCATCACCTACCTGTCAAAGTTCTGTCCTCGTCTGAGTGAGGTAGTTCGTCCTCTGCGGGACCTCACCCACATCAATCAGAAATTTCTGTGGGCTGACCAACACACCGAAGCATTCAGGCAAGCCAAAGAAGTAGTTGCTCAGGCACCTTGCCTTCGTTACTTTGATGTCACCGCCCCAGTGGTATTACAGGTCGATGCATCGGAATATGGACTGGGTGCTACACTGCTACAACCAGCTACCCACTCTTCGAACCCCACTGACATCTTGTGGCAGCCTGTAGCTTACAGCTCGAGCTCACTCACTCCAACAGAACAAAGATATGCACAAATTGAAAAGGAGACTCTGGCTATTGTGCATGCATTCCACAAGTTTGACCAGCTTCTCTTTGGCAAGGCTGATGTGGTTGTCCACAGTGACCACAAACCTCTAGAGATAATCTTCAAGCGTCCTCTTGCCTCTGCACCAAGGCGCCTCCAAGGCATGATGCTTGCTCTTCAGCGCTACACATTCACAGTGGAGTACCGCAAGGGGTCAACACTTCACATTGCTGACACTCTTTCTCGGGCTCCTCTGCCCACCACCTCACACAAACAAGTTCATGACGAGCTGGTTTATCGCGTGGAACTTGAGGCTGAACACCCTGATCTCTCTGGTTTTCAGGATGCAACACTACAGGAGCTAAGAGTTGCTTCTCTCACTGACCCCGAACAGACCACTTTGAGATCCCTTGTTGAAACCGGCTGGCCCAATGACAAGGCAGCAGTTCCTGAGCTAGCACGCCCATACTGGACTTTCCGCCATGAACTCACTTCACATGATGGGCTCCTGTTTAAACAAGAGCGTGTCATTGTTCCCTCCTCAGCTCGTCTCACCATCCTCCATAAGCTACATGCGGCTCATCGTGGCCCAGAGTTCACCCTACGACATGCCCGCAGCTGTGTTTTTTGGCCAGGAATCAACAACCAGATTACTGACATGTGCAAGACCTGTGTTACCTGTGCCCAATACAGGCAGCAACACCCCCGCGAACCTCTTCAACCATACCCTGTGCCTACCTCACCATGGCAACTGGTATCACAAGACTTGTTCGAGCTTAATGGTGTTCCTTATTTGGTAACTGTTGATCACTTCAGTGACTTTTATGAAATTGATCGCCTTCCCTCTATCCAGTCATCCGCTGTAGTACAAGCCACTAAGCAACATTTCGGACGTCACGGAATTCCTCACACCTTACTAACGGATAATGGCTCTCAATTCACCGCTGATCTATTCAAGCAATTTGCCACAACATACAAGTTCAATCACATCACGTCATCTCCCTACTGGTCACAATCCAACGGACGAGCTGAAGCGGCCGTAAAGTCAGCCAAACACATCCTTCGCACAGCTCAAGATGTGGACCTGGCACTTCTGTCAGTGCGTAACACTCCACCTGCGGGTCACACGTTTTCTCCTGCTCAGAGATTGTTTGGCCGTGTACTCCGAAGCAACCTACCCCAACCACTCACAACTTTGGAGCCTCGCCCTTCTCATCGTGACAAAGTGGTTTCTGAACACGTGAATCGAAAACTACAGCAAAAGCAAGCTTATGATAAACATGCAAGACACATCCTTCCTGACTTCCCACCAGGCAGCTATGTCTATGCTAAGCCTCCCCTTAATGCACGGTCAAAGGCCTGGGTCCCTGGACAGATCACTGGCGCTGCTGGCCCTCGATCTTACTTCATCAAAACGGGCACGGGGCAAATCAGACGAAACCGTGTTCAAGTGCAACTGGCACCCCGCTTTAACAATGTTGAACCACCATTTGAGACAACAAACAACTCCAACCTTCCTGACAAACTGCGATCCTGCTCCTTAAATCCCACCTCGTCATCTACTTCATCTGCAACTCCCACTACGACATCGAGTGATGCCAGTTCATCATTTGCCTCGCCTGCAGTCCCAACTACAGTAACGAGTGATGTCAACCCCTCAGCCTCATCTGCATTGGCACCGCCCAGTTCAGCCCCTGAACAACCAGCACCACTCTGCCCTCACAGCACCCCTACCTCTCCTGCTCTTCCTCAGTCACCCAGTCAGCCAGCTCCTCAAATCACTACCCGTAGTGGTCGAGTTGTACGAAAACCTGCTCGCTACTCTGACTGACTGATTAATAACCTTCCTTTGTAGGTGATCTGTACCCACTGCTGTAGACACAGAAATTGTGGACCTGTTGAAGCTGACCGTGGAAATTCAAGGACCATCCATTTGGAACTGTTTGAGACGTTTAATTATTTAAAACATTTTCATGATTTAACTCTGATCAGGACCGTCCTTTGGAACTGTCTTAGACATTTAATGTATCATTGATTTATCATTTTTTCTTTTGTTTTTTTTTAAAAAGGAAGGCATGTTAGCCGTCACGCGTCACGCATTATGTTACACGTATTATGTTACCCATAGTGCTTTTCAGTTCTACCTCGTGCTTGACTAGGCGGCCATCTTGTCAGATATTAAAAGCTGTTTTGTTAACGTTTGTTGCTTGTGTCCTGCATTCTATAATAAGCCAAAGCTTATTACAGGCCCCAGAGCAGGCCTCAATAGTCCTAGCTCCTCCATTGTCCTTTTTAACTCACCATATTCATGCCTTGAGCTGCAGCCTGCGATGCCGTACTTACGCAAGGCCTGTTCAGCGGCTTCTGCACAAGGCCCAGAATTCTCAGCGAATCCAAGGTAGTTGTAGGAGGCAAGATTGACAGTTTTAGTTGTCGTTCCTGGGTATCTACAAAAATAATTATCGTCGCATTATTAGTCCAATCATATCAACTGTTGTAAACTATATTACGCCACAGGGGTTTTAAAACGGCTGATTTGATTGGACTACATCTGCTGGATTCTGGCCGACCAAATTTGCCATTTCCGTGTTTTCTTTTGCTTTGTCAAAACGAGCCTAAGTGGGAAACCATTCATATGAAAATGTGGGTTCGAACACAATAATGCACATATTGACTTGGCATATTGAGCACCACCCAAAATGTGTTTCACTAGCGTCTTCATTCTCATGCAAAACAAGCTTGTTTCCATATGAGTAGTTTCGCACTTAGACGAAACAGAGGGCAAAGGGAACTCGGGAATGGCCTATTATTTGTCCCCACAGACACAGTCACTTGTTCCTCGTGCACAGGCCCAGCCCGAAAAAGACGAGAATGACGTGAATGGATTCCTTACGAACCTGAATGTCCAGTTCCAGTCGTGAGACTCTCTATCGACGAGATCGACCTCTCCTCCAGGCACGCTGCAGATGGGTCTGTTGAAACAGTCTCTCACCCGAGTGTACATGTTCCTTGTGTAGAAACTTTCAAAGTCAGAATAGAGTGGAACAAAGCCCTGAAAGTTATTGGACACCTTGTTATGTTATGATTTCATTTAAAGCTATTGATCTTTGGAAGTCTATCCCACAATATCTTAAAGATTTGAATGTGTACACTTTTTCAAAAAATATCAAAACTTTCTTACTCTCAGAGCAATTTTCAAAGTAACTTGTCTATTGAAATTAAGTATTATCTCTCGACTTGTCCACCACACCTCTACTATATTTTATTTTACTACAATTATTATGTTATGTTTCCGTCCACTTTCTGTTTCCTCGCCTGTGTCAAATGAAACATCAATAGGTAACATGGGGGCCAACTAGGAAACCGAATGGTTTATTTGGCCACCATACTCAAGCACTTTTAGAAGCATCGCCAGCAATTACAAATGTTTGTAATTAAATTAAGTAACTACGTCAAGAGGAAATAAATTGAATTGAATTGAATTGAATTGTTATTGGACACTTTAGCTGCGTGCGCTCCAATTTGGTCAAAAATAGGGCGTGCTAAGAACCAATCAGATTCGAGAATTTTGTTATAGTTATGATTAATTCCAAAATCGCTTTCGCTGAAATACTTACAGGTTTCGCTCGCATTTTCACTAATAGCGAAGGCGAGTCTACGCTTAACTTTGGATTCGTTTTGTTAAGCTAACAAAAAGAAATTGACGACAGTATTTCATCGTATGTCCTGTTATTTTCTTCGCCATCATACTTCCACATTTTGAAGTAATCTGCGGATTAAACTCGGCTATCTCCTCGTTGATCCACAACGACTTTGACAATGTGATGACGAAATTCACGAAAAATAACAGGATATACGATTAAAAACTGCCGTCAATTTGTTAGGCGGACCGAGCATAACAATTTTTTGAATTGTGACCCATTTTTTATTACTGACAAATAGAAGATATTATATTTCTTACATTGTGTTGCTCTTTTTGCATACGTTCGTTGGGAATAATTGAACAATCGTTTTAAGACGGAATCCATCAGGAAGTCGAGTAATATTTATTCAAGTTGGGCAAAAATCGAGTACCAGAATAATTCAAATCATATTGTGTTATTTTCTACCCTTAATTAAAGGTAAACATGCAAGTAATTAAACAACAATTTCTTATCGGAGCCCGAGAAAATGAATTTTAAAGATCACAAGCTACAGGAAAAATCTTACGTGTCGTCTTTAAGCGATTCAGGGGAATTAGTGGAAGGCTTCGAAATTTGTTTTCGATGTTTGGTTTTTGTTAGAAAAGATTTCTTTTGATAAGATATTTGAAGCAGTAACACAAAAGTTTGCAATAAGGTGTAAATAATTTTGGTACAAGAATTTCTTATCAGAGCCTGAGAAAATGAATTTCAAAGTTCGCAAGCTGTAGGCAAAATCTCACATCTTTTAAGCGATTCAGCGGAACTTCGAAATTTGTTTTCGATGTTTGATGTTGTTAGAAAAGATGTCTCTTGATAAGATATTTGAAGCAGTAACCCAAAAGCTTGCAATAAGGTGTAAATAATTTTGGTACATAATTTTGTCCAATAAATACTCGAAGTCCTGGCGGATTCCGTCTTAATTCATTGCCTCAGTTATCTGTATGAAATAAATAGCTAAAAAACAACCCCGCTGGAAAGGAAACAAGGGAATTTTGAAAAACATCCGTTTTAAAGTTTGTTCCACAAGGAAATTGTTATTTTTTAAAGTTTTTTTTCTGATTATGCATGGCGTACGTGAAAAGCACGTGAAACTCAAAGATCATACCACCCAGGAAAGCCTTTGCGCATGCGTTCAGAAATGACTTTTGAACACTGGAAGAACACTTGCAAGCTCTTGCATAAATTTGTCAAAATTTCCATTCACGGTTATATCATAAAAGAAATATTATAGGTCTTCCGAAAGCATTTATTTTCAAGCAAATACCTTAATTTGAGCTTACTTCTTAACACCTTTGGGACTCGTTTCAAGCACAGTTCAGTGAGGGTGTTCCTTCGAGAATTTTCTCCCAAGCCCGCGAAAAAAAAAGCAATTCACAGTATCGAGAAATGGAAAATATTTCTCTTCGCTTGCTTTTGTAAAAGCTTAACTTTTTAGACATGTTAATTTCTTCACATGCGGAGTGGAACTCAGCTTTAGCGCTGCGTATTGCCTCTAATTTTGGGGTGTTCGTCCCTTTTCTGTGTGTTACACATAAACGCCGGTTGAAAGTTCAAAGCAGTGTATTTTAAACATTTGGCTGCATACAACTGGCATTGCATTGCAAAATCCTAATTTACCCATTGTTTTGGATTACCACATTAACATCAACCCTTCCATTTTAACTCGTAATGTAACCTTCAATTGAAGTTATTCGCTCACCTCATTGCCTGTTTCTTTAACTCCCTTGGATTTCTCTAAACCATATTTACGCATGAAGTCACGCATGTAGCCGAAGATTATCAAGAAGAAATAAGACATGTAGGTCATCACAGCGCAGTAAAGCGGTGTCTCCTCGAAAACTTCCTGAAGATCAACAGTGTGAATTCTTTCTTGATTCACGAAGCCGTTTAATCCCTTGTGAAAACCATTTGTCATAGAATGCTGCTTTCGCCTTGACGTGTACGTTCCGGCCACCATTTTTGTTTTGACTGAATTCACTGAATGAAATCTACAAGCTCATGCGTGACAGGCGGCCCTGTCCCACGAACCAATCCAGTGTGACAAGTGTCAAGAGCTTCATTCACTTCAGGTTTTTGCAGATGAACTCTTTGGATCCGAAATATTTTTTCTTCGCGGCAGTGTAAATTCTTTTTTAAGATGGCAATAGACAATATAGTGACTTTTTTATTTTTGTTGATACATCTCAAGTCAGAGTTGACATTTCTTTCAAAATATTTGTACTTGATCAAGTTCAAAACTTGCATCATGAGACTCACAGATAATTCTTAAATTTCACAATATTTTTTTCTATTTTGGGTCATTTTTTGCATTTATAATACTCCTTTTAAAATACGAAAAACAAAAACTTTACAAACGTTTCATCTGTTTTGTTTTGCAAGTCAGTACTTGTTGAAGACCTACTATGTTTATAGTGTCGTGTATAAACAATACAGTTTATTGTAAATCGCGAAACTTATATCAGCGATATCTTTTATGTATCTCGCCGAACTAGCCCTGGTTTATGTTTGTTTAGGGATGCATTTCAATTGTTAAATATTTCTCAAGAATATAAACTTCCCATCGCCGTGTGACCAGTCACATGACCGGCCACATGGCCACGCTGGTCCCGCAAGGAGATCGTCAGTGCCATGGCATGAAGTCGCGCAACCGTATTTATCAACCAAATTGATAACATGCGAGCTACTTCGAATAAAACAATTCAAGTTACTTCAGTTACCGGTCGTTTCCCAGCCCTATACTCCTCCTGGCCCAAACCTGGGGGAATGAAACTATCATAATGCATTCCATGTAAAGTACCCACATGAAATAATGGCCATTTATATGGAATAATACGGATGGAGTTTTTGTTAAGTTTATAATCTGAATCAATAAAATGACTAGGTATTTTAACCAATAATAAGGGTTTTGTTGTACGCCATTATGCACTGTGTTCTGCGAAGTGCCAAATTCTTAGTGCGCTGGCTCGTGCCCTGGGACCCAGGTCGGGGGAGGCCGCGGAAAAACGAGAGAATGCCAGAACATATAAACAGGGGAATATTTAAGGTTACTAATTACACCAGAGATACGCCGTGTTGTGTTTTTTACCTCTCAATTTTCAACTTCACAATTTTGCTTCCAATTTTTGCTATAAGCATCTTAAGTTCGCAGGTTTCGGCTGACGATGACCACCTCGAGAAATCGTGACGTCATGAACATGCACAGTAGTTTTTCCACCGTGTCAGTCGAGGGTTGTATTGTGTGATCGGGTAAGACAAGACTCTCACAGTCCTCTCTCCGCCAAGGTGTAGAAATGGTTACCGACAAATTAAATGCCGTGGGATAAATGCTGCGAGAAAAAAGCATTCTGCAGCGTGGGAGGGAAGGGAGGGGGACGGGGCAGACGACACACTCCTAATACTGCGTGTTAAAACTTAACAAACACAAAGTCAACCTTCACAAGTATTTTATTACACTTCCATTTGTTTCTGTTTCAGATGATACGTTGCCAGGCCTTCATCACAAGCGTAACTCTATTCTCTCCCTTGCCTAACGTTTCAACACTTGCCCATTCATAGTTCATTTTCCCATAGATTGAGGCCGCCGTTTTGAGCAACATACGGATGCGGCATTGACTAACACTCCCGCTTGTGGTGCTCGACATATTTCCGGACCGGAAAATTGTAAAATTTTCAGATGCTAAAACGAAGCTTCACTAATACCGGCATTAGTTCTCAAACCAATATTCTAATAGAGGGGGTAAGTTTCTAAAGAAACTGTGGTGCTGCGTCGGTGGGAAGTATAACAATATAATTTGGTTTTATCAACTGGGTTGATAATGTCAATTGGCCACCGTAAAGAGAATATTCTAATAAGTGATTACAAGCAGACTACTTTCCTCGTAACTGTGACGGAGCTCGCGAGCGCACCAAGAGAAACACCAACACGAATAGCGAAGCTTTCCCTTCTCGTTCCGGGGTCTCTACTTCCCACCTGCTGGAACGCCTCCTGAAGCAAGACGAGAGACCCGAGGTTGCTCGCGACCGACGCTTTCGTTCCCGCAACGCTCTGGGCATGTATGCATTAAGTTATGATTATACCCTCGAAATGTACGCTTTTAATAATTAAAACGATGTTGTTTTTATATAAGTTCTTGTACACCCATTCCTTCTCATAGAACCTCTAAATATACAGCCAGATTAAATAAGTAACTCTGAAAAAAGGACAGATCAATTAACTATTGATAAATACAGTAATAGATGGTAAATATTCAGTTCAGCTCGGTGAATAAATGATAAAGATGAAATGATCAGTAATGACTCGAGCGTGGGATAAAGAAAAATTCTGAGTCCCCAACAGGATTCGAACGCACGAACTCCCAGAATCATGGTTGGGCGCTCTAACCAACTGAGTAACGAGAACTCTTGGTAAGTTAAGGCCATTTACTAGGTACATATATGACATACGTTCTGTATACTGCTAGAATCAGCAATGTCGGAACATGCGTGTAATGCAATAAATGCCATGGAGGGCGAGTGCAACAACTCGACCCTTCACCAATTCCCTCGCGGCTTCACGGCTCGAACGGACGGCTCCGCCGCCAAACCAAAAGCACTCGACGAGATCCCGGCAGCTACGCAGGCGAGAACTTCTCGTTTCATCTTTATCAATATAAACTGTTGTACATGTAAACCAGTACTTGTTAAAAAAAAACTGCACACAAAGACAAGGCTCCAAAAAGGGAGCGCTTCTTCTGCAACAATGAAATTACATAATATTTGTCTTCGAATTGTTTGAAGATAAAGCGAAAACGCCCCACGGCGGATCTTTCGCTCTTTTTATAGTCGACGTATAAATCTCCGAAAAACTCGCGCCTTTTGATCCAATCAGAAAGACAAACGAGTTCTCAATCATGTTATGTCGACTTGACGCAGCTTGTAAGTCAAAAAAGTTTGAAGTTTGCGTCTGAAGAGGACCAAAATTCAGCTTTAAAATCCATAAAATTCATACCCAGATAAAAGCAGAGAATTTTGTCCAATTGGCGTTATTGAAGTATTTACCTATTTAGAACACGGTGACTTAATTACAATTCGATGTTACAGTCTGATAGCAAAAGCCCAGTTATTTGTTGTGCCTCTGTTTCGAGTACTTGAGTTGAAGAATGTCGCCTACTTCATCGATTGTCTCAAGAGCCTGAAAAAAAAAATAAAAAAAAAAAGTTACCCTCTAAAAAGATCACGAACGCGTGAAATTTTCTGTAACGCCTAGCCTGCGTAGCCAGCGGGATTTGAGGGTGCGAGCTACTCACTCAGCATTCGCGGGAGAAGTCCACAAGGTCAAGCGGCGAAGCCGCGCGAGTGTTCAACTCGACTCCTCATCAATCTTTCCACGGCTTTGCCGCTCCGACGACGGCCTTACCAAAAACAAAAGCACTTCGCTGCGAATCCCGCCAGCTACGCAGGCTATGTAACGCCCGTCTCCAGCTTTTGCGCGGTCATTTCCATTTTCATTTCTTCTCCTCTTGTTCTTGCTTGCTTTGAGAGTAGAAAGCGAGTGCTTATGATCTGATATCGCACAGATGTCAGATTTAACTGCCAAACTAGTTTGTTTACTGGGTTTCCAGTCACAACAAAACAACGCTAACACACAGAAGATAAAAAATTACCCACCTTGTCCAACATTTGACGTGTGTGCGCGGCTGACAGACAGAACCTGGTGCGAGATTCGATCAGAGGAGTGGCTGGAAAACCAACTACAACAACAGCTACATTCCTCTTGAGCATTTCACGACCAAACGCACTGCAAAGACAGAAATGGCTTTCAAAATCACGATAAAAGATGCACAAAGAAACTATCCAACGCCATTACCACTGTCCCATCAAAAACGTTAAGTCCACAGGAAGCCCACAAAGTGTAACAAACAGTTTGGCACGCTTTCTATCTTATTGGCTTTTTGTACGGAAATTTTGCTTGTATCATGATCATATTATTTTGAGAGGAATTCAAATTGTGCCTCCCACCATGGGATGTCAACTCGATTACATCTGTACTGGTCTATAGTGACCAACTGCTACAAAAAATAGTCCGATAAACTTTAAAAGCCTTGCAAGATCTCTTAAATTAGAAAAAAATACTCACGCAATTTTTGCCGGCATATAGAGAAGAAGAGGGACAACAGGCGAGGCATCATGGCCATACACGATAAATCCCATTTCTTTGAGTCTTTGTCTGAAGTATCTAAAGACAGATTTTCAGTTAGCCAACAGACAGAACCACAGCAAAACAATACAGAAAGCAATTTTTTCTTACTTGCAGTTTTCAGCCAACGCAATCAATCTTCTCTTTCCTGTGTAAGTCAACATTTAAATTGTTGTTAGTTTTCTTGTGATATAAATACTAGTCTAAGAGATTTCATTGTGTCACTATAGAAAATGACAACTGACTACACGTAGGAGGAACTAATGACATATAATTATATTTAAGTGGTAATTTATCTGGCCAGCTCTTTGAGGGCCGAGGGGCATGCTTCTTCCATTTTTCTTGTTTTTTGAAATGTTTTTGTAGCCAGCCATCTTTTAAGTGGTATTATATCAGGATTTTACTGATTTTGCTCTTTGGCCAAACAAAGGGGCGAGAGGTGGGAGCAAAGGGTACGAGAAGCAGGAGGTTCAGACCCTCCTGTGTCTGCCCCCCCCCCCCCCCATTACATTTCTTGGAAATTACAGTTGATTGACAGATTCACCCAAAATCACATGATCCCTCCACAACAACATAAATTGATGTCATGCACCAACCTTTGTCTGTGCCGTCTTCACCCATGATCATTTTCATGGACGAGATGATTTGCATCACCACTGGGGGTGACATGGATGAAGCATATGCTGCGCTGTGAGAACTTCCACGGATATGGCTAATTATTTCCTGTAAAATATAACCAGTAATAATGAGCCATTATATCCAATAATCAAGTAATGAATGTTACGTGCGTGCCAGAAGTAGTTGGCTGCACCTCGTGCTTCTCTAAAGTATGCACTTCCCTTATGTTTTAAACAAATCCTGCATGCTTATGCATTGTATAAGTCAACAATGCACTCAGGCACAATTTGATTTCTTAAATGCAGTTACTACCGGCAAGTAACAGACATTATAAATGTAGTTAAATGATAATTTAACTAAGTTTACGAGGAGGAGCAAGTTTGCTCAGGGGTTGGTGTAGCGGCGTTTGTTGGCCAGCCTTGCCGGGCTCGGGGGCCTTAGCGTTTGTGGCGTTACCACTGCCATGCTGCACTCCCGGGCTGTTATCACGGCATTTCTTGCATTTGAGGGGTCAGCGATATTCTGACACATTTTATGCGAGCGCCATAGCATGTGCTTGTAGCGTACTCGGCGTACAGGGCGATTTTGTAGCTCGCAATTTTTTTTGCGTTTATTCTTGTTGTTCGTAGTTTTCTTCCACTGATCTTCCAGTTGAAGTTCAGTGTGACGGGTGCTAGGGCTGGGGCTGGGTTAGGCAGGCAGGGGCTCATGGCTGGGTTGCAGGTAGGGCAGGCTTTTGGAGTGTACCTGGGTTTGGGGTCAGCAGCTCCAGCCCCGGGTTCCTGGGCACCCAACCTCCATTTGCGACGAAGGAGTTAACCACTATTATAGTTAGGATATCTGAAATTAGGATGGCTGTTTTTTTCAATTGTATTCTTTTGTTACATTCCTCAGAGTCCTCAAAATTGTCATAAAAAAATACTGCACTATGTACACATCAATTTTATATCTGAATTCTGTGTTTGAGTAATTAAGGAGACACATGGGTAATCAAACAAATCCCTTTAGTTACACTAACAGTGTATTTAACATCTTAATCTGTATTATCACTATACATGAAATATTTTCCCCTTGGCTGTCGTTTGCATTTTGAATCAAATTATGGGCTTGCAGATCTTACAATGAACATGCCTACAAGAACACAGATAAAAGCTGGTGGCTGACCTTAGTTGCAGCAATGTATCCTCCTGCTGCACCAAAACTCTTGGTAAATGTGCCCATCATTATATCAATATCAGTGGGGTCCACACCAAAGTAATCTGTAACGCCCCTTCCATTGGGGCCCATGGCACCAATACTGTGGGCCTCATCAAGGAAAATGTATGCTTTGTACTTCTTCTTGAGAGCCACAACCTCCGGCAGCCTTACTATGGAGCCCTCCATACTAGAGATAAAACACAGAACAGTCAAATTACTAAGAATCCTTTTTCAGTGTACTGCTGACAATAGAGGAACTTTAAGGTAAAGAAATTAATTTTTATTCACTACACTGACCCAAGACAAATTACAGTCGGTCAATAGGATTGGTAGAAAAAGACAAGACAAGTTGAAATAATGCGTGCTAGAGACAGAATAGGCGTTTTGCCAGAACAGCTTATGTGAGAAAGTCCAGAAAGGAAAGCTTTCAGAGAACTCAAAGGAAGATTGAACATTCCAACCATAACTTAAATTGGTTGTTACTGTACAGATACCCACAGGGAGGTAGTTGAACCTAATTGTAAATTGTTCTCTTTGAAAGTTACCATGCCACTCTTGTGTAGAAATGGGTATCAGCAAATTTAATACTGAAGGGGAACCCTGCAATGGACTAGCATCCCATCCAGGGGCAAGAAGTAACACTTCGCTTCATACAACAGAAACTGGGATAAGCTACAGTGTATGGCCTGATGGGCCACTACTAAGGTTCATACGCAGCTTTTACCTATATCCTAATGGCCAACCAATCAGGTACATTCTTATATCACTGCCACTTTATAAAAGGGTAGTGTTTGATCTAAGGTCGCCTCACCTGTAGATACCTTCAACAATGATGAGTATTTTACCCCAAGGTCTGTGGGTGCGAGGTTGTCCCTGCACAACTGATTCCCGAAGAATATTCTCCAGACTCTTCATATCTGAAAAGCACATCTACATGTTAAAGATCAAAATTGTTTGCTGGTAATTTTTTTAACCTACTGTAGGCAACTGTAGGTTATATATTATTTCTATCTATAATAAGTCATCCATCCCTCCCTTACTACCTCTCGGCTCTCTACCCCCTAATCAACCTTCCTCCCCCCCCAACCTACAAGAGAATTTACTTCCAAGTAGTTTTCTTGTACCGATCTGCTTGCTTCAGAGTACAATTGTACAAGCTTCATGTATTTACACTGCTGCGTACCTCTTACATGATAACAGAGAGTCTGCATTGGCAGAGAATAAAATAAAAAGATAAAAATTAAAAATCTACATGTACACAGAGAACTGCACAAAATCATAAAAAGATGATGACAGAATTATGTGTTATGTTTATGAACCTAGTAAATTATTCTTACCATTATGTTTGAAGACTTTAATTTTTGCTCCTGACAATCTAGCCCCCAGTACAAGGGAAGAGTGGTTCAGCTCGTCACTGACTATCAAATCTCCCTTGCCCACTAGGGTGGGTATATTGGTGGAGTTTGTGGCAAACCCCATTCCAAATGCTATTGCTGCAGGCTTGCCAACAAATCGAGCAACAAGAGTCTCCAGTTCATTATGAAGGTGAAGGGTTCCTGATGAAAAAAATAATTTTTAATCATGTTGAGTTGCACTCCTCAGGTACGAGAACAAAAAATTATTACCCTAGGAGCCTTTTGGGAAGGGGTATGCTTTTGAGACTCTGAAACCCTTACCCTATTAATTTTTTGAGCATGTTCAGGTACATTTTGCAAGTTCTTAATATAGACTAGATGCCAAAAATCACACCCAACCCCAGACTTGTTCTGTTTTTAGAATCTCTACCACTATTGCAGTCAGTTACTTATTAAGTTGTCATAATAATTTCTATTTTGATTAATTCATGCTGTTCAGTGTCAATTCCTTCATGTGAATGTACATATACATATATATGAAGATAATTAAACACTACATCTTCATTGATTTCTATATCAAATCCCAGACTAAACGGCCAATAAATCACAACATTCACAGCAGTGCATACTTATATATGGGAGTTTACCTACTGGCACACCTTCAGATTGCAAACTCTGGAACATTCTTTACACCTTGCATGACTGATATTATGCATTGCATGACTGATATTATGATATTATGATACTATGCATTCTGATATTATGATATTATGATACTATGCATACTGATATTATGATATTATGCATTTATACCAATGCACTCACCATACTCATGTCTTGAACTACATCCTGCTAGACCAAATTTCTGAATTGCATTTTCTGCCTCCTCTGCACATGGCCCGACATTTTCCGCAAAGCCAAGATAGTTATAAGAACCAAGATTAAGGGCCTTTGTAGTGTTCCCAGTTTTTCTAAATGAACAAAATACAGATCACACTTTTAATTACTACCTAACAATGTTACTTGGTAATGAACAGGAAATGACAAGGTTGGAGAAATCAGGATTCTACCATAGCTATGTCATACCTAAATGACCACCCGTAATCATCAGACACTCTGTCAAGAACTTCAATATCTGCACCAGGCACACTGCATATTGGTCTGTTCCAGCAGTCTCTTATGCGAGTGTAAAGGTTTCTTGTATAAAAGCTTTCAAAATCAGCATAGAGTGGAACAAACCCCTTTGAAAAGAAATACAAACACAAACGTATTGCTGATATTAGCACCCTACACACTGGGAAACTATCCTGTTCAAGTAAGGCATGGTTAGTTTTGGTGTTACAGTGTATGTACCAGTCAAATAAGACTTCAACATCCCCCCCAGGCAAACCCCCTGGGTAGTTTAGTTTTTGGAAAATTTATGTTCAAATTCCCCTCTCGCCAAGAAAATTAATTAGGGACCAGATTACCATTTCAACCTTTCTGTAGCTTCTATTATGCTCCTGAAGTTGAGAAAACATAGTAATCAAATTCCTCACCCCTGCGAAGGCAAAGGCCCAGGAGGATGTTGAAGCTTCGATTTGACTTGTACATTATTTCCGATGTTTAAGACAGCGGCTTTTTTTAAATCAATCACTAAAATGTAGTAATGCAAATTAAACCACAGCAAAGACAGATTGCTTTCAACATTGATGTAAAAATTGCTCTTATAATGGTTTCTATGTTATCCTCAGCATCTGAGTCTGTCTTAGGGTGCGTTCCTTTGGGGTGATCTCAGGATCAGTGATCCAGATCATGGTGCATCAAAAGGCGCCGGCGAATCCACTCTGAGCAAGGATTTGTCAGTGCCTTTGATGCACAATGATCTGGATCACTGATCCTGATCTGGATCACCCCAAAGGAACACACCCTTAGTTTTGGCAGACAATACCTACAGTAAATTACCATTTGACTCACTCAGCTGTTTATTAGTCTAACACATGCCACATCACCCCCTCCCCTCCATTCAGAAAATCCACAAACATGGGTGATGCACTGATTAGCACATAATTTTGATACAATTACACTGTCTGTCACATCTTGCCGCCTCATTAACACATGTTAAAAATTATGCTTTGAAAATGAAAAGGAACAACTATCAATGCAATGGGTGATATTTGGATCAACATTCTCTGTGAATTAATCTGATATTTTCAATGTGACTGAATCATGCGATAACAAAATAAACAGCATTCTTCGTCGATGAGAACACCAGCCAGCCGATGCCATGCGTGGACGCGTCACAACATTACGAAACTATAAACATGCTGCATTGAAACACGCGCGCGTCCACCATTTTTTGTGAAAACGAATACCAAATCGAGAATTTTTAGTGCTAAAACTCTAAAAATTGTGAATTCCCTTTATGGAAAGTACAATCGGTGAACTAAAACGAAGTTAAACGACAATATTGATTGGAAGCTGGCGCGGTTAACGCCTACAATTTGCCGAAACGCAGACAGCTGACTTCAAAGAAGTGCATCCGATCTTGCATCACTTTGCTGACTTTAAAGATCTTGGCCCGGTTGTGAAACAAAACAAACTATATTTCAACACAACTAACCTTGTTGCCATATTCTTTGGGCGCTTTCGACCTTTCTAAGCCATATTTTCGCAAAAAGTCACGCAAGTAACCGAACAGAATCAAGAAGAAGTATGACAAATACGTTAAAACTGCCACTTGGAACGGCGTATCTTCAAAATCCTCGACAAAAGTCTCTTTAAACTCTTTTAGCTTCTCTTCTTCGTGTTCTGAAAATCCATTTTTTTTGGCGGAATAACCATTTTTGTACAGTTTTTGCCTCCTTGGGCTGGTCGTGTACGCTCCGGCGACCATCTTGAAAGTGCTTTTCTCAATCGACTGTTCTCTAGTGCCCAGTCTCTTGTTGCGCGCGTCGAGAGGCGTGGTGCCAGGGGTGGGGGGAGGGTACAGAAGAATCGCGACAATACAATACAAATTTAAAATAGCAAGGTTGCTAATATCTTCGAGAATAAATGAAATAAATAAAATAAACATGCAAAAAATCACAACGTTTTCGTATTTGAATTATCCAACGAAATTTGACGTCAAATCCTTAAAAAAGCACACACCGAAATGTCGAGAACCGCGTCTCCACATGGCGTCGGAATTTGGTCTCGATGGGACGTACTTTTTCGTTTTTTCGAACCGGCAGTTACGTGTAATTTTGTACTTTGTGGTTGAAAGAGGTTCAAGAGATGTTGCTTCCACTATTTGGGGAAAGATTTCGATAAAAGAGACGGATTTAGTGTAATTTTGAAGCAAAGTAAGTGAGAGCTACGTGATGTGTAATGGCGGAAAATTTCATTTTAAGAAAAATACGTCCTGTTCCAGCTTTTGGATCTAACAACTTCTTCTCCTCTTCTTCTTCTCTTTAGTGAAATTTCCCACGATTCTCACAACACCTTGGCCGAAATACTGGTGGTTATGGCTGGATTGCTGTGTGTACTTTGGTGACATCATTAACACTTGCTGTTAAGGTAAAACTTCAAGCGGCTCGTCTCGGCAGGGCGTGGAAAAAAGTTTCAAGAAGACGTGGGTTTTTTTTTTTTGAACCGACAGTGCGTCTAATTGCGTACTATGGGATTGAAAGAGGTTGGAGGGAGACCGCTTCGATTGTGTTAGGAAAGATTTTGTTAAAAGACGGATAATTTTAGTGCAAGTTTCAAGGGAAGAAACGGAGAGCGAAGTTCCCTGTCATGGGTGAGAATTTCACAATCAGGGTGTCGCAAGCAAACGAGATTACAATAATTACAACAAAAAAAGCTGATAGATTTATCCGAATTAAAAGCTCAAGATGAAATACGACAGGACGAAACTAGTATTACTGAGACGTTTGGATGCAGAGGGCCACACGACCTTATGAATACTATTGCACAATTATTTGCCGGATCTCACGTAGCTTCAAATGCAGCCTTTGTCCAGGTCTTATTGGGCTTGACCGATATTTCGACAAGTCAACTAGTCAGTCGAAATATCGGCCAAGCCCAGTAAAACCTTCGCAAAACCAAGTGCCGTAGTACAAGCTTACTGAGCTTTACCGAAACGACCAGACGCTATGGAGTCATTCTACGTCATTTATGTTTCGATGGATTTTTCGACCGTGAACATTGGCCAATGAGCGCGCGCGAATTTCTGCAGCTATGGTAAAACTAGAAGTTGCTTATAGCAAGTCAAGTGCTGCGATTTGAGTTAAAAGAATAATAATAACAGCAATAAGAACTTGTTTTATTGCATGCATCCTAGTAGTCATGAAATTGTGTAATAGACACCGAGGCCAAGAAGTTTTAGAATTATTTTTTTTAGCGCGAATGACCCGGAGTGTGTTTGAACTTTGTTTATACAAGATCTGCCATGGCCTCCAAGATGGAAACTTGGGGGACTATTTGATAACAATCCGAGAAAGGAGAACTCGGGAAAGCCATGATTTTAAATTTACTGTACCGAAAGGACATAAAGATAGTTTTAGATTTTCTTTCTTCCCCAGGCAATACCTCTGAATGGAACAAACTTCAGAAGAAACTGTTTCCAGTCCATCCCTCTGCACTTATAAAAGCAAACTGACATAGTTTAACTTTTACAGTAGTTTTTAATAGCTTCACTTGTCAAACTTGATGATTAGCTGTGTGTCTAAAAAGCTTATAACCGTCACATTTTACCAGTGTTATCAAAACGGGTGACGAAACTCCTAAAAACTATCATATTTACTTCTATGATCCGTCATTTCAAACCCGGGCGAAACGAAGATCTAGCGTTGATGAGAGCTGAGTGCACTGAGCTCAATGAAAACCACTCGGCGTTTGGTTAGGCGTTCGGCGATGAACGCCACGAATCTCTCGAGAATATGACCCCGGGGATACCGCGGAAATTGCAGCAACTTCAGTCAGCCAGAGCCTTCTGTTTGGCTTTATTCTTCACAGTATGAGGAAAATCGTCTAGAAGCTGTTAGAATATCGTTGTTGAATTCATGCTGGATAATCACACCAATTTTACAACGAATTATATTTTGTTTCTTTGATATGATAACTTTATTTTACATGGATAGAAATAGCACAGAGGCTTGTTCCATACATAGATATATACATGGTATAGGATATTTATTATGGTGCCAATCACAGTCGATCAATTGCCTTGATTATGCCCTTTAGATGGGAAAAAATAGACGATATTTGACGTGGTAGTAAACTGAAAGCTTCATATTCATGGTGGCAGTAAATGTATGCACGTGTTGCGTACCTATTTTTCTGAGTTTAGTACATTTTTCTGATTCCCAATATGAGAATCTGCTCTAGCTTGCTCACCGTAATAAGGTGGCGGTTGCCATTTTATTAAAGCCGATATATCTGAATACGGAACATTTCCTTTCAAATTATCCCTCAAGAACTTCTTTGGCTCCTGCTTTCATTGTGTCCGCCACTATCCCGTAAACGACAGTCCATGCTTCCTTCACCTCTGTTGTAAACTTCTCCCCCAATCCCATGTCGAGCGTGTATAGTAACGCGGCTCCAACGGGCTGGATAAAGAAAATGTCAACGAGAACACAATCAGTTTTGTGAGGTCAGTGTCTGGTTGCATGTTTTTAAACGCTTTTTAAGTCCATTATTTGCGCATGCTATTTGCATTCTAAACGCCTCATCTGCAAAAGAAGTAAATTACAAAACAAAATTAATAAAACCTGTAAAAGTACCATCGTTCTCTAGAAATATTCAGTTTTCCAAAAACGCCCAAAAGAAGCGAACGACAAGTATTCGTACCCCATAGTGATGGTCCTCGACTTTGTACATGGTATGCCTAGCTCCCAGGTCCTTGAGAGCAGGAACTATAGAACCCAGATCCGTGAGCGAGGCCACGGCCAAGTCAACATGCTGCATTGTTGCCAGCGCCTGTCTTTTAAGTCGATCATCGGTTCTCGAGGCATCTTCATCCAAATTATCGATATCTCTGAATGAAAACATTTGAAGAAGCTCTGGATTCTCTTTAAATAATCTGTTAGAAAGAAGAACAAAAAACAACATTTTTTTACAAAATTTAAAGCAAAGTGAAATCAATGTTTCGAACTAAGTCAATGTGGAGAATGATAGTTTACATAGGCTTTTGAGAATGTTTTGGCTTGTGGCTCATGAGATCGGTGTTTGTTCTACCCATAAACTTTGATTTGTTCCGCCAGTTGCGGCTGTCGTGGGGAAGGCGACATATTACTATACTATACCTCGGGTTTCTAAATAGTTCTAAATCAAGTCAATAAAAGCGCTAAGAATATACAGCTGATAAAAACTTGATCTTGCGTTTAAAAATGTTACGCGGTATTGGCTTTTTTAAAACACTGGGGAGAGATGTCCAGTCAATTATACATCTATGGTATGTTGTTCTCTTTTTCCAGTCAGTTCTTGGGATAGGTAGCCTGAACACTAGTACCCATTTCTTGTGGAATATCCGTGGGAATTTGCCAATGATGATCTAAAAGTCGCAACATGTTCTGGAATACCTCCTTTGACAACATTTTGTACAACAGTACAGCGGTGACCAAAGCGTCGTCCAGCTGAGGGAATCCATTTCAGATAGTCGAGGGCATCGGAAGAAGACATTATTATCCAACTGTGCTTCATAGAATAGAAATAAACGAGTACAAATATCACGCGCAGAGAACCAGTTAGAAATTCGACCGCACTGACATAACAATTGGACGTGTTGGATAATAAATATCTTTTTAGACGTTTTCTTGTGTAGTATCGCTGAGAATGTTTACTCGTTGTTTGTCTTTTGACTCACCCTACGAGCTCGTCAAAATACGGCACAACTCGTAAAAATACTCAGCGATACTACGCAACAAAACGTATAATAAGATATATGTATCGACAATTCATGGTATATTACTGCAAAACTATATTCATCGCAACATTTCAAGACCTTTCAAAAAATTCGTACTCACATAATTACAATGTGAGTACGTGTTTCCTGATGCTTAATTCTAAATAAAGAAAAAGACGCATTTAATATAACGGAATGAGTTATTTTCGCTCAATTCATTAGCGATGCTCTATTCTTGCGAGGATTATGACACCAAAAGGCCTACATCTGTGATTAAAATGTGTCCAACGGCTTTACATAACATACCCCTCCCTCCCGGGATTTCTAATGGCCCGTCCCTAAGCTACCGCCTGGTTTGCACATTGGAGACATCGTCTGACCTCTTCGCTGTCGTTCCTAGTCGTAATTGCGCGCCAGAATGGCACAACCTGGCAATCTGGATTGAAGAGATTCAGTCAATTTTGCGCGCATCTGCCAGGCGTCCCGAAAATCTGCAGTTTGACCTGACACAGCGTGGTCGTCAAAACGTCTAATCGCGAAAGCATATTTCAACGAGAACCAACCAGCAAATGCAATGCGAGATTGTCATTAGAGCGAAGAATTTTTCAACGAAGCTCTCTAACGGTTAAAGGTCGAGTAGCATACTAATAAGATTTCCTTTCACGCACGTATTCTCGAAACTAAGCTGTTCTTTTAAAAGCTGAGTTTTATTTAGCAACTACCTGCTTTGTATTTTGTTTGAGCACATCTTGTATAATTTGCTATCAGTGATTACAAACAGAGTTCGTATGATTTTATCAGCTGGGCTCTTTGGTAGGGACAAGAAGTTTAGCTGGATGTGTATCAACAAAATAAACAATTTACCTAATATAAAACTCAACTCCCACTTGTTCAAGATCGCCATTTACTAGCTTCCAAGTTTCCTGCACCAATGTAATCTGTTGTTGTGTTAACGGTCCATCGAGATCTTTCTTTTCTTGTAGTTCTTGATGAACATCTGCTGCTGTTTCTTCAATTATTTTGCCTTCTGGCTGTTGCCTCTGCGGAGTAGAACTTTTCTCCTTTTGAGCTGGTAACTGTGTCTGTTGAGGTTCCGGTGCGGGTGTAATCTTGATCGCCTTGCTTCCTCCACATCCCATCTTTGAATTAACTAGTAAACACAACTTATATAATCACTTTATCTTTCGACGACATCAGCTTGGTCTTGTAGCCTACATGGGCATGTGACTTTTTTCATGTGAACTTTATGGCCCCTGACGTCAATTAACAGACATTAAAATAACCGAAATGCTTTAGTATTATCGTGTCTGTTTGCACGATAAAATGACATTACATCTTTGACGTGCTCGCTTGGGCCCCAGTTGTGTGGGACTATATGGGTTGGGCTTTTCACGGACAGGAGATCTTGTGTGACCACCGTCCTGGACCAAGTCTGATCGCTCTTTTTAAAGGGGCATTGTCAAATAATGGTTTAATATTGTTACATGCCTGAGACTATATTAATGCATTGAAACCATTTATTGATGTCTGTTGTTTACGGATGGCGAGGATGAAAGTGGATTGAAAATTGAAAAAATGCCTTTTTTTCAAATTCTCAAGCCATATCTCCTGAAAAAATAGAAAACTGACTATTATGGTTTGTCCTCCCTGATAATTTTTAATTTGATATCTTTGCAATAATTCTGCAGGAGCAATTTTTGTACAAGTACACTGTAAAGGTAGTAACAATGTCTTAGCACAGAACTGACCTGAACACTCCAAAATCACCATTGCAATGCCCCTTGAAGTAAGGGGGCATTCGACTGGCAAATCAGGATTCAGAATTTGAAATCTGCTAGATTTCGGATTTCCCAATAAAACACAAAATCCCATTTTTGAATTTTTAGCTTTATTGGAAAATCCGAAATCCGGTTTTCAAAATCTAAATCCGGACATCAAATCGGCACCCTAACTCCCGGGCTAACTAGCTAGACTTGCCGCCAACAAGTCAAGCTCAAACTCCAAGAGCGCGGAGCACGAAAACAAACGCGGAGAGTGCAGCTCGAGAAAACGAGAAGAACTTAAGCCCATGGTGGCACTCACTTTCGGTACTTTCTTTTGATTTGTTCGTTACGTTGATCACCATATTTCGAGTCCTTTTTTTTGCCATGATCCAAATTACCCTTAAATAGGCGATGTTTTCAAATTGCATAAAGCCATGACGTAACTCCTTTAAAGAATATTGACCGTATCAAACTAATTTGTTCTTGTTTAATTCTGTTTCTTGTCAGCCTTAAGTGGTCTCGATCGAACATTTAATTTATTTTTTTTCTTTCAACAGATTAAATTGATTAAGCCGAAAATTTCAGTCACGCAATTATACAACCTTTCGTTGGTTTCTGGTTGGGAAAATATGGCCAACTGAAGAAAAGGTTGTGAATTATGTTGATTACACATAGCACGTTACTAAAATAGATTAATAGATAAAATAATGGATAAAAAGATGTTCAATTACATTCGAACACAAAAAATTAAAGAACAGAACAAACCGCGAAAAGTTCAACAGATCGATGAAATGAAATAACATCAGTTTAAAGTTCTGATATATTTAGCATTGAGCCAGGCGTGAAGTTTAACCTCAACTAAAACAATTGCCCCATTTTCAGCCAGGGGATTGTGGCAGCTTTTGGCTCATGTTGTGCTACCAGCGTTTTAATGAATCAACCAGTCTAAAAACACATCCTCGAGTATGCCTGCTTATAAATAATAATGTTGTCAGTATGCAGCTCACCTACTGCAGATCACACTTGCCTTTGGCCGATACGTTCGAAGAATCACTGCACGCAAAACACGTGGTTTTTTGTCTTGGCTAGTAGTGCTATGAAGTAGAAAAACCTGTGTGTCTTGCATGTGCAAAAAAAGACGAAATAAAACTTCGCATCTAAAGCTATAGAGGCAAAAACTTCTTTAAACTCAAGCCCAGATAGACGTTGTCAAGGCCGTTTGGGGTATGTTTGACCATCGGGTATTTACATTTCAGCCCTTAGTCACAAATTTGCATGAGAACAAAACTACACCTATTATATTCCTTAATTTAGACATTGGCTTTTCTTGACTTGTCAGCAGTGTCTATATGCGCTATTGTATCGAGGACGGCTTGCTCAAAGGTTTTCATATCAAGGATCCATTTCATGCTTAAGGTTACAAAGCTCTGTCCCTTCATTTAAATGCGTTTAAGAATTAAAAGGCTGAGGTCTGGTCCAATCTAAGGAATCTAGAGAACTCGCCTAGCCTGCGAACAGGTTTCTGTCTAAGAGGGACGCTATTTTCCGGCGCTACGCGCCTTATCGCTCGAGTGTTGGTCAGTGTTCGAGAAGCCTGTCCACAGACTAGAACTCGCCTACTGTCTCAAAGTCACGAATTGAGCTTATCCTTGGTGGCTTCTGCAGCCATATGGGTTATGCAAACCACCGTCAATTATGGCAACCGGCCGGGACCTCTCGGTTAGGAGTGAAACACGCCTCATTTACTGGCGTTAATCCGCTGGGAGCCGAAAATACGTAATTTGGAACTATTGAAACTACTTTACAAGGACCGGGAAAATAAGAAATTTGTGAGTAGATGCAGCCGTAGAGAAGTTTGTATCTGAAGATAAATCACGGTTGATATAACATGGGACGTGGAGATACTGGTTCGATATGCCGGCGTGGAACATTCTTATGCCCGTTATGCAAAGAGAACTTTCTTGGCTCCCGCTTTCGTTGTTTGTGTCATCATCGTGTAAACAGCAATCCAAGCTTCTTTGACTTTTTCTGTAAACTTCTTTCCCAGATGCTTTTTAAGTGTGTGGAGTAATGCAGATCCGACGGACTAAAAAAACAAAAAAGAAATAAGCCTACATGATCGATTTTGTTCAAAAAATTCAGTGAAGCTCTAATCTGTGACGTGTCATACGTCTTCCCGCTAGAGAGAACGTCTGACACTTCAGACTAGTGAAGCTCTTATACGTAAATTCTGTTGCAAGATTTGTTTTAATTCTCCGCAAATCTGACGATTTCGGTTCTTGTGTTGTAAACTGTCAAAAATTACCTAATCAATCTTGCTGACTAGCTGTATGTCTGAAAAGCTAACAGTTACGTTTTCTGTCGTAGAGGCCAATTTTATCAAAACGGGCGACAAAATTAGGCTAAGAGTTGATGAGAATTGACTCTCATGAAAGTTCTCATCAAACTCGCATCGACCTATAATCAACTCGGGCCAAACCAGAGAAAATTCTCATTTTGGATCTCATCTTCTCTCATGCCATATTTGAGCACGTGCTGAGAGCGAATGAGAGCCGAAAAAAGTTGATGAGACTGGCATAAGAGTTTTAGGCCAAGCATTTATCCTTATGGACCAATTTAATTTCCATAAGCATGCCCTTCACCGCATACCTTTAATTTGCGGGGGCAGAAGCTCGATAATTTCTGGAAATGAACGCGGGAGCCTGGATCATCGAGTGATTCCACGGCCATGTCGACATGTTGCATGGTTACCAGTCCCTTCCTCTTTACTCGGTCGTCGATTCTCATGACGTAATGAGTCGACTGATCGTCCATATAAGGAAACATTTTAAGATGCTCTGGATCCTCTTTAAACAACCTGGAGAGAAGAATGGAAATACGTTGGTAGCATGAAGCGCCTTTAATAGAAACTAATTCGCGTTTACCTTGGTTTCTATACAGGTATGTGCCGCGGGATAGGGTATAGTTTTTTGAGGTTCTCGATCCTTAAATAGGGTATCATCAGTTTTGCCCCTTTCGGTATCATTTTTGCCCCAATTGTTCCTGGTTTGATCCTTAGATAGGGTCTCGAGATTGCATCGTCTTAAATTGCAGTACGTAAACGGCAAGTGAAACAAAAAAGAAACGGTCTATTTAAACTGAATAATCTGTTAGGACAGGAACGAAATAAGGTTGACCCGTTCATACGTTTCTTAGTTTTCGTTTTTTCCTTGGATAGGGTGTCATTTTTCGAGTTTGGGCCTTAAATAGGATAACAAATTCCGTTTTATTTATCCTTAAATATAGTCAGGGTTTAGGTACCTTCGCGGCACTCTTCTATCCGAAATTTAAGGTAGTACCTGCCCCTCCCTCCCCCGGGCTTTACACTTAGTGATTGCTCTGAACGGAAAAAGCGCGCGCCATTTTTAGAACCAATCAGAAGTAAAACCAAACCCAATTGTGAGTAGCGCTCACGTTTTCCCGCGCTTTTCGCCGGCTGCATGTATTTGCTTCACGTTTTGATTGGTGGGGGTAGCCCCGTGATGGACCAGCATCCCACGCAGGGATAGTAGAATTACTCCTAGTTGCTTAATTTTGGCTTAGGACACCAGAAGGAATCCCAGCCTGATAGGCCGCTAGGCTTGAATGCAGACTTCACCCTCAAGCCTTACCTTTTCCGACCGCGGGCAGAAGTGCCACGGGGTCATATTTTAGGAAATAACAGGTCTTTGTGTCGAGAAAACCTTTTGGTTTTCAGTTATCTCTTACCTAACATAAAACTCGACTCCCATTTTTTCGAGGTCATTTTTCACTAGTTCCCAAGTCTCCTGCACCAAAGCGATCTGTCCTTCAGTAATCTGTCCATCGCGATTCTCCGCCAAAAGCCCATAAACAGCACTCCACGCTTCTTTCACTTTGGATGTAAATTCCTTACCCAGGTTCGTACTAAGCGTGTGAAGAAATGCGGCTACAACCGACTAAAACCAAACAACAACAACAACAACAAATCAACGAGCGATAATGTGACTTGAAAACTTAAACGTGTTTTAAAAAAAACACTTTTGTCAATCATAGCCTCGCTGGAGGGAATACGCTGAACAGATCATGTTGTTTGCTCTTTTCTGCGTCAAGAGAAAACAACAACTGAACAAGGTATTGAAAATGGAGTAGGTTTACTAAAGTTCATGTATCCTTTGACTTCATAAAAATTGGTAACGACAACTTAGTAGCTGAATTGGGTTAAAATGAGCTTATAAAGAAAAGTACGCAAACACAGAACAAGGAATGGAAGGTTCAAACTCCCTCCCTACACATTGGATCAGTTTTTTAACTGAGTGTTGTCAAACGAGAACCAAAAGCAATCACTCTAGCCAATCACGAAGGACCCATGCAGTCCAGTGAGCAAATCAAAACGCGCGAAACCAATTTCTGTAGCAGGCGAAAAGCGCGGGAAAACGTGTGTGAGTGAGGCGTGATTGGATTTAGTTTTACTCGTTATTGGGTGAGAACGTGGCGCGAGTTTTTTGACAGCAATGCAAAACCAAAAAAATCGCAAATTATTTAAGCAAATGAAAACCGCTCTATTCTATCTATTTTCGTTCTTACTTTCATGATCCGCCATTTTAAAACAATTGTTACAATTAGACATCAAGTGACTACCGCATACCTTTGATTTGCGGGGGCAGAAAGTCGAAAATTTCTGATAATGAACACGGGAGTTTGGAACCCTTAATGATGCCACGGTCATGTCGACATGTTGCATAGTAACCAGTCCCTTTCTCTTTACTCTGTCGTCGATTCTCATGACGTAGGGAGCCGATTGATCGTCCATATATGGAAACATTTTCCGATGTTCTGGATCCTCTTTGAACAGACTGAACGGAAGAAGACGAAAACGGTAGCAACAAACGAGGAAATTTTAAAATTTATTTAGTAACATACCTCTATTTTGTGGAATGGAGGGGTTAAAAGTTTAGTGTTTGGT
This sequence comes from Blastomussa wellsi, assembly GCA_947652115.1. Lineage (NCBI taxonomy): Eukaryota > Metazoa > Cnidaria > Anthozoa > Scleractinia > Plerogyridae > Blastomussa > Blastomussa wellsi. Next base: position 769,706 of record OX393565.1, on the reverse strand, counting down.
GTTTGGTGGCAAGAGTGGCTCAACATAGTAGTAGGTATTGTTTAAGATTCATTTAAATAGATGTTTAAGAAGAAATAGCAGTTCTTTATCTTACCTAACATAAAATTCGACTCCCATTTGTTCAAGGTCATTCTTTACTAGTCCCCAAGTCTCCTCCACCAACGAGATCTGTTCTTCAGTAATCTCCGGTATCTCATGACTCTCTCCCATTAGCCCGTAAACAGCATTCCACGCTTCTTTCACTTTTGGTGTAAATTTTTTACCCAGATGCTTCCTAAGCGTGTGGAGAAACGCGGCTGCGACCGACTGAAAAAAAAATCAAGACAATTTGACTGGAAAGTTTGAAACAGGATCAGTGAAACACGCATAATCTTCACTTCTTTCTCTCTTACTGTGAGAATACTGTCAATTGATTATTCTTAACGCAGATCTACATCTCTTCCCGAAATATTTCCAAGCGCAAACGATAAGAAAGGCCCTTTTAAGTTTAATTGCAGTAGATTTAACTTATGAAAGTTGATGACAATGGATAGATATACCAGTGTGTGTATGCGTATTCATGAAGTACTCCGGCTCGGGCCAGAAGAGGATGAGAATTGATAAGAGTTGACTCTCATGAGCGGAGTTTTCGTCAATTCTTGTCAGTTGACGATCATCAACTCAAGACAAACGAGAGATAATACTCTTATTGGTTCTCATGAACATTCGAGCACGTTCTTGAAAGTCAGTAAGAGCCACGAGAGTCGCTACGATCATGAAATTGCATGAGAGTTTTAAACCAAAGGAGAACAAGACTTAAACTTTCATCATCTCGCCTCATCTTCGTTTGGCCCGGGCTTTGATTGGTTTACAGGTATCGATACAACGCAGAAGGAATTAAAATTTGGTGTTCTAATTTCGGCTGGCCAAACCAGCCTTCTTCAGGTACAGTGAGAATTTACATTGGAAGGGGTGTATTGTAGTCAATTATGGTCTTTGCGTAATGGCGAAAAAACGTACAAATAATTTGATTGAAAATGTAAATTAAAGATAGAATATGTTAAAATAAAAAAATAGTAAAAAGAAATGTACTACAGGTAATATGGTTCTTTGCGGACCATCGGGACAATTATCGCTAACTACAAGGTATATTGTAACGTAAATGAGTTTTTTTCTAGCAATAAAAAAGACTCGTTGGCTATGATGACGTGACAACTTTCGGAATGTTCTTGAGTGCGCGCTACGGTGAAATTACGATCCTTTTTACGACTATTTCAACGAAGATATGAGGAATGTGGCACATGCATGGAAATTTAAAACGCGTCGAAAAGAAATAGAAGCTTTTTTATTTACTTCCATGTTGTACCATTTTTTAAAACTGATGCCAACATGTGCCATTTGTAATGCGTGGATTGAAGGAACCGCATACCTTTAATTCGCGGGCACAGAAAGTCGAACATTTCTGA
>OX393565.1:750761-763261 GCA_947652115.1 Blastomussa wellsi | reverse complement strand
ACAAAGCGGTAAGCGAAGCAATGCAAAACCTCTTTTCTTAGTTGGTGTAGGTTTTGGGTTGTATATATGAAACAACTATCAAACATTATGGTATTTATGTCATACATACTGAGCGAACGACTGTGAAAATACAACGTTCGTCAAATGAGAGACACGAACGATAGTACACTTCACAATGGAGGGCAACAAGCGCACGGCTTTCAGGAAGAAAAATCTCAGTACGTATGAAATAAAAACATTACACCATGGAAAGTGCTTGAACGATTTTTATCCACTCGTTGCTATGCATCAAGAAACTCACTCGTTCGATGCCATCACTCATTCGTTTTTCTGATGCATAGCAATTCGTGAATAAAAATCGTTCTTGCGCACTTTCCATGACATAATCTCTATATAGGCGCCAATTGAGGCGAATGATCATGTTTATTTTTGGAGCATGCGTAATCAAAAGTAAACCGCTGAATGTATTACCTGAAGAGTCAAGAATCGCGGGCTTGGATGATTGTGATACAAAAACCTCTCCCTGTGAATTGCCGTCGTGGTTTTCCATATCAACTTTCCTTTGAACTTCAGCTCTTCCACGCCATCTTCACTCTCCCACGTCTCTTTGAACAAGTTAATAATGTCATCGATTAGCTTTCGATAAATCGCAAACTTCAAAGCAGAAACAAAATGTAATCCACAATTCAATATAATAACACTGTGTTCGTCCATTTCCGGGAGATAAATGACATCGCTGATTTCTTGCAGCACCCGTGAAGGATCAAAGTCGCGATAGTTCCTTTTGTATTTTTCTATCTCTACCGGTTCGAGCATGTTATACACCCAACTATACGTGAGGTTACAGGTTTTGAAGATTTCACCGCAGATGGGCGTGTAATAAAGAGAATCATAAAATCTCAGCGCCAGTGAATCGCCGTAAATCCAGAGGGTGCCCTTTTTATTTCGAGGAGAATTGTTAAACAGCCTCTCTGAAATCAAATAAGAAAAGAAAATTTGTTAAATGTACAAAAATGACTTTCACGGATGTTCTCGCATACTCTCATGCCGCAATCACAATCACTAACGTTTTCTGTGCCATATAGTTCAGCAATATTAAATGTACATAGCATATGCGTGCATTGTTTCTGAAAAAATAGTGCGCCACATTTGAAACGTCAATAAGAATTATTTTTCAAATTTACTAAAACCACGTTAATTTTTGTTACATGACTAGGATAATTATTTAAAGGGGAAATAATTAATGTCAACCAATCAGAATGTTTTATTGCTAGTGTTGGACCGGGGGACCGTATTGAACCTCATTAACTGAGTTTCTTCGATACAGTTGTAGGAAAATATCGGCCTTAGGTCTTTTTCTGAACCATCTCAAGGCGCTCAATCCGTACTGTAATTATAAGGCCTTTAGATTAGCTTCTCCTAGCCAAACATGGTTGCGAATTAAAGATGCCCACGTATGGCTTATTCAAACTTATAAGCTTCACCTGGTGCGTGTGGGACCCAAGTCCCATTAGTCCAATGGCCAAAGCCATCCGATAGAAATTTACAACTTTTTCCACAGTATGATGGCTGCCCAAATCCATAGCTCAAAAATTCTGCGAAGGCAAAATAAATTTTTGAAAGTTTAGTTCAAAAATTCAGTAGTGGATGATTTAAATGTCAATATCAGCAGCGCGAAGCTATTGTTATATTAGTATACTGCAGTTGATTATCTTTCGTTCAGTCTAGGTTCCAGACTCCCCTTTTAAGTATAAATAGTTTTCAAAATATTTTAACCGTTACTTTTTAAAGTGTATGTAGTCTAGCATACGAAACGTCAAGTCGAGTAAATATACGTCATTTTGAAATTTTTATCACCGCGCCGTTTGTTTACTATTTTCAGTCAAGTTGCGATGACCCAAAAAAAGAGTTTATGTGGACAAGTTATTATGCAGCTTTAATTGGTGTGTTGAGCATCTATCATATCGGATCGCCTTAAAGAACATTGGTTTTCATTCGCTATCAGACAGGAAAGTGAAACAATTTTGCGATCTGAAAATGTAGCCTGCGTGGCAAGCAAAAAAAGGGGATGGGACGGGCATTACGACGTCTTCGTCAGTTCTTGAACCAGACATCAAATTCGTCGCACAAGGTTGTTTGTATTTCAAGCCGAGCAAGACGAGTCTGTCCGCGCCAGAGACTCGGCTGACTCTTCCCTCTAAATAATGGAAAGTGATTAAGGAAACTATACTGTTCAGTCATACCGTCTCTTCTCATTGGCCCGTGGCTCGGGGGGACATCAAAGCACAGAGGGTCACCACCCCACAGTGGCTGCATCAGGTAAACTTGCTTTCCCGCCAAAATTCCCTTCGGTTGATTACTGCCATGAGTGTTGCCTGAAAATTACACGTATTTTATGTGATATGTACTTTTTTATTTAAACGAAATCTGCCAAAACATATCTTGTGTTCCGTTGCCTTCCAGAAGGCATCAGAGCATACTGTTGAAATTTTAGAATTATGGGCAAATGTTTATTTTAATATTATATATAAACAGTTTTGAGAATTGTGTGTGATTATGTTTTGCACAACAAGGCAATACCGAGTCGATGATTTTCTTCTTAAGCTTTCTTATCACCTTTAAGCTTTATAAGCTTGCTCAGATTGCTATTTCAAGGAGCAATTGAAAGCAATAAAATAAATGGGATCACTTTGACATTTTAGCCACCGGTCGATACATTGTAAAATTAGAGAAACATTATTGATTCGTGATTTGCAACCAGCACTCAATGAAAATGTTGGCAGTGAGAAACTTCCTCTCTACTAGCCATTTATATGTTATTTTCTCTCCAGCAGACTTTGAGTCTGTTTATTTTCATTCATTTTTTTCCTTATTTGGTACCGGTTTCCTTATTAGGCACTAGTTTTCTCACAGCAATGAAGCGGCTTACCTGAGATAAACCAATAGTCAGGAGGATCCTTCATCCCATCACAAAGGGAATGATCCAAAACCGCTGACACACAGTAGTTCCCGGGCTCCAGAACCAAGAACAGAATCTCATATTCTCCGTTACCAAGGTCAAATACCGTGGGCGCAAACCCTGTAGGGCCTGAAATAAAAACTCGCCAGTAGTCCCCTCCGACCGACTTGGGAAGGCCATCGAAAGTCTGGGTTTGAATTGTAAGTCTGCTAAATTGCCCAGCTGGTCGAATATCCATTGTGCTAAGAAAGCTTTTCACTGCGTTAGTCCTGTTTTCTACATTCCATCCTGGTAAATAATCTTCGTAAACCGTGTTCCCTTCGCACGGTTCTCGAATTTGTTCCCAGTCTATTCTCGCATTGCGCATTCGGCACCAGTCCCTGCCGAAGTCTTCCAAAGTATTCCGATTGACCGTGCTGGTCAAATATAAAGGATAGTACCATTTTAGGTAAATAAAAAGTGATATTATAACGCCCCAGTAAAAGCAGAAGGCCCTTCGTAAGAGGAACAAGCGTGGAAGTCCTCTGAGAGTACCTACTTTGCGTACTCTGCCCTGAATAGTGTCCTTGATTGAGGGAATCAGTAGTCTCTTCCTGCGCATGCTGTCGATGTCTTGGTGGTCAGCGGTAGAAGAAGTGATGAGTTCTGTGTCATCTTGTTCTCTTCCGCTCATAGAATCTAAAACGCGTAACAGTATTATTATTATTATTATTATTATTATTATTATTATTATTATTATTATTATTATTATTATTATTATTATTATTATTATTATTATTATTATTATTATTATTATCAGTAGAAAATTCAGAAAAAAAAAGAAACTTGTTTACTGCGACTACCATGTGACCTCATTCAAAGAGACAATGTCGCGCATAAAAACAACAACCTGTTGTTCGGTAACCTGTTCTATTTCACACGTGCGTCGAGTTAACAAGTAATAATTCACAGATTTGATTTCTCGCATTTAGTCATTTCACATTCAACTAACTTTCAACAAATTTAAATGTGGAATCGAACGTGTAAGGCTTTGTCTAACCTGAAAACGCTTTACGGGTTGAACCTTTTTTGCTCAGTGACTAAGTTTTTGATCTAAAATATTCATCATTGTTAATTTAGCGGCATCAGTCTTGTCTTAGTTGCAGTGATCGCCCGTCAATTTACCTTATATCTTCGACGAAAAAGATTTCCGTTATGTTGTATGGTCACACTGTCTCCCGTCCCAGCCATTAGACATTTAAGTTCTTTGAAGTGGCTTTAGATTGCATTTTCAATTGATCAAACAGCCAACGTTCCTGCGCTGGATAATTGTGAAATGCGCTTGGTAATTTAACTTTCTTTGTTCTCCCGCCTTCAAGCGTGTCACGTGATTTATGACGAAACGTTGCGTCACCTGTTTAATTCATCTTGTCAGCAAGGCTTGATGTTAACTTAACTTTAATTTAATTAACCACTTGATCTAATTGATCAATGAAGTGTTTTCAAAAGGTATCATTTGTTTTAGTCATGCAAGACTTCAAACAGTTCTCCCCTTTATTTTGATGTTTTTTTTTCTGAATCTACTTTTCTTTTTACTTTTTAACTTTTGTTTTTATTTTCCAGTACAAAAGACTTCGCCGGTTATGCGGGTCTCAACATATTTGCATTTTCTACAAAAATATCAGTCCCTTTTGAACACTGTATACATTATTTTTATGACCATTGATAAACATAATTTGCTGGAAAGGTATTGCGGATGCAAGGATAAAGTCAGGAAGGCTGGAAGACAGGCAAGGACAACTGGACATTATATAGGTTATTCTTCGTAAATATGCATTATCTTGGTAGGATTGCGCTTTAAATTTAGTATTTTATAGCACCTGTTACCACTGTTTCTTTTTAATAAGATTTAATCATGGTGTTATTTTTATTCTTAGCATTAAAATTTACGTTTTTGGAATTATTTCTTTTGCGCGTCTTCACGAGTTTTTATGCACGTGGTCGGTCGGGTCGTGCGTTAAAGAGGCCCCATTGGTGTGGCGGGCGGATTCCGTATCAACTATATTCTAATTCCTTCCTGTTCTTTTTCTTGAAAACTAAACAAAGCCTGTTATTGAAATTATTTTATTTTCAATGACCTTGGAGTCTGGACTGTGTGTGTCCATTATAACCGAATTCTGAACCAATGCCCTTAAGCAACAACCTCGAAAAGCTATTAAATCACTAAAGATTCCAATTATACTGATTCTTTCCGAGGCAGTACATGAAGCCGAGCGCTTTGCACTTGCTTGACGCCCTTTCGGGTTGACGTAATTTCGGCCGCAAAGGCTTATTTTAACAAGTGGGGGTGGGGCTTGGGGTTTGGGCGATAAAACTTTGCGATACAACAATACGATATGAAATCCCACGGTCATGAAAAAAATACAAATACAAAAAGCAAATACAAAGCAAGCGGTAGCATATATCAAGGGATTATATAAGTTTTTGCTGTATAAGGCTTCTTAGCGGAAGGAATTTTGCGTCTGACTGACTGACTAACCCACAACCCTTAGGGACGGAGGAAGTTAAGAGTTCACGGTATTTTCCACGTTTATTTCTATGTCTGTCTTTTCGTGTGATTGGGACTAAAGTACTGAAAAAGTAGTTCCTCCACGGGTTTGAACACCAGGTCCTTGTAGTGAACGCCGTCGTACCGATCTATGCTATTGTCCGTCCCATTAGGAAATGACGCGCTCAGCGGATACACGTCAAGCACCTCGATACCGGCTTTACACATGGCCCAGCTAGCGTACGCGTTATAGAGTTGTACACGCTGAAAGAAAACAAAACACATTTCAGATAACAAAACTACCATCTCAGTACACACGCTCAGACTGGTTTAAGGAGTCCTGAAATTTGGGAGTTTAGAAAATCAAAAAGATGCGAGACTGGGTTAGCTTGCAACTTCTTTTACAGTGCCCACTGAAAACGTTTTTTAATTTCTGTCACCATTTTTACTGTAGAAATTTTGAGCTCCATTTTTATCTACTGCCGGCACTTAATTCCAGTTTCTGTAGCATGAAGTGGCTAGCTAAGAGTATTGCAGCTACACCTGGATGAAAAAGGCACCGTGAAAGTAAAGCGTGTTGCCCAAGAACACAACTCAGTGCCCCCGATTCGAACCCAGGGTCGCCCGAACCGGAGTCCAGCCCACTAACAGTTAGGCCACCGCGCCTCCCACATCTATTGTAATAACAAAATGCAAAATTGAGGCTTGCACGTGACGTAATGAAATTCTAAAATTCAGGCAGGCAGAAAAGGTGCCAATTTAATGCCTGCTTACAACTTTTCAGCTGAATAGCATCCTTCGTTTGGAAACCAGCGCCTCTTGATTTCAGAGTTATGGCGGTGGGTGTAATAAACTTGTGATCGTGTTTGTCAAAAAATATATAATTATCTCGGAATTTTTAGCCATTTCAGAAGTAAAAGTATTAGGAGAAGTGTTTATGTAAATATTTGTATGTTCAGGACAGATAATCAGTCGCTAAGATAACCAAAGTAAGTTCCAGATGTTTTCACCATTTCTCAGCCGCCATGTTGGTATACCAAAGTTGTACACCAACATGGCGGCTCCATACTGGGCTCTATAGATTTGTGCGCAACATTTCGACGAATATCTCAAGTTTAGAATAACGAACAGACCTAAAACTTAGAGAGATGACTTATTTAATTATTTTCTATAATATCGCAAACTGTTATTATCATTATTGCTATTTTTATCGTTATCATTATCGTTGTCGCTACCGTTGCTGTCAATGTTATCGTTATATAGTTCTTTTTATGTCATTTTAATATTAATGGCGGACTCTACCTGACGCGTTAAAAATCGTCGCTTGTGATGGTGTGGCGATCTCAGTCTTTCCCTGTGGATAGCGGCGTTTGTTTTCCAGATAATTTTCCCTTTAAACTTCAGATCTACTTTCCCATCTTCGTTTATTTTTGTCTCTTTAAACAAATTCACAATACCATCGATAACTTGGCGGTATGTTGAGAAGTTTGTCGACGTTATAAAATGCAGGCCGTGATTGAGGAGAATTACGCTCTTCTCGTTGTTCATCTGTGGCAAGTGAATAACTCTCGCTATAGCGTCCAAGACGCGTGTTATGTTTATTGGTAGAAAGTTCCTTTGGTATTGTTCCACGGTAGCGTTTTTAATTGGATAAATCCAGTTGTAGGAAACCTTACAAACTCGAAAAACTGTTTTGCACAGTGGATTTTGACGGATAGAGCGATAGAATCGTTGTCCCATCGAATCACCGTAGATCCATAAAACACCTTCTCGATTTCTAGGAGAATGTTTTGCCCACAAGCCTGCACAAAATAAAATGGAATGTAAATGCCACAACACTGAGACAACAAGTCTGTATTTAAACACGATGGAATTCAAGGCTTTAGAGATTGTGGGTTCCTGTTTTGTAAATCGTTTGAAAAATCTGAAACGATTTGCAGAACAGGTATCTGAAACGATATACGGAACACCTGATCTATGAAATTTAGTCAACGTGGGACGTACGGGGTTTGTCAGTCTATATTGGTTGTCCCCCAGTATTTTTCTGTATAAGCTATTCTCCTGGGCGAGGAGGGCAACCAGTCAGTATCAGAGTTGTGTCTCAACGTGGTGCAAGCTCTAAGCTAGAGCTTGAACCCGCTATCATCGTGGCTACAAGACTGAAATAAAAAAAAATAGAAAAAGTATAGTACATATGAACAACATATCTCAAATGGTTCTCTCGACCAGGTTATCTCTCCACGCTTCTTCATAGGTATTACATATGTTGTCTAGTTTGCGTCCCATTCACCTTTCACATGAGGTCTCCAGGTGCCGTTAAACCATCGACCAAAGCCATCCCATAAAAACTTGCACTCCGCGCCGCAAGAGGGAGGGTTACCAAGTCCATAGCTCAGAAATTCTGTAATTTTAAAAGAAATTCATTTTACCAAGCGATATAAATAGTCCATTAATAATGATACGAACTCTCACAGAAAAGGTAAGAAAAGTTCTTGAGGCTTTTTTCTTCTTGTTTTAAAGTGTTCTGTGAATAAAGCATCGATATCTGTAATATTATCTGGTTGAAATAATAGTTTAAATCAAACGAGTGTGCTATTTTCAGTGTTGTTCACGGTTTTTTAAATTAGGCAACTGACGGGTTTGTTCTTTTGTATCGGTACACTACCTTCGAAACGAGTGGGCTCAACCAGTGCTGATACCGTTATGGTAAGCGGTATTCCTTCCCAAAGAGGAGTCTGCAAAAAGACGTAATCTTCTATCAAAGTTCCGTGCGGTTGACTGTTGCCGTGGATATTTCCTAATAGAGCAACATATAAATGAAGCTGTAAGCTATTTTACTTACTCGAGGAGTTTGCTGCGTTTCCTAAGCTCAACGAGAAAAACTTTAGAATAATATGTGGGAGTCCGTAAATGTGCACTTTTTCCCCAGGACCCCCCAGTTAGCCCTGGTCGCCATCCTGTTTATTAGGAATCCCCGTCTGTTTTAACTAGTCGGAAGTCTCTAATGCCCATCCACAGCCAGGCTTGCAGCGTTTTAAACTAATTTGAAAATTGCTCTTACCACAGTAGTTAGGTTAGTTCTCTGATTTTACTCCTTTTGTTGTACAAGTACTTGCTATCATCACGGCTTTTGTGTACAGGCCACATTGAGTTCATAGATAACAAGTGAGTTCATAGATGTCACTAGCTCCCTGAACTTCTACCATTATTATAATACTTACTCACCATTATTATATGATTACTGACCATTATTATATGAAGGCTGACCACTATTATAATATAATTATTCACCATTGTTATAATATAATTACTCACCGATCATAAACCAGTATTCAGGTGGATTTTTCATTCCGTCACACAACGAGTAATCCAACACGATCAACGCAGAGTAGGTTCCAGGCTCTAGGATAAGAAATAACACTTCGTACGTTCCATTTCCGTGATCAATCACTGTCGGTGCAAGCACAGATGGCCCCCATAGAAGAACTCTCCAATCGTCCCCTCCTGTAGTCTTCGGTCGACCAGAAGAGGTCTGAGACTGAATTATGAATCTGCTGAATTCCCCTGCTGGTTTAATTTCCATTAGCGGAATGAAACTTTTGGCGGGGTCCGTTCTGTTTTCTATCCCCCATCCGGGTAAATTCATACCAAATTTAGTGTTCCCTTCACAAGTTGTTCTGAGTAACTCCCAATCTGTCGCAATCCTACGTACTCGGCACCAGTCTTTTCTAAACTCCTCCAAACTATTACGGTTTACCGTGCTCGAAAGGTACAATGGAAAATACCACTTGAGGCACACAAAAAGAGTAATGGTTAACGCCCAAAAGAGAAAAAATGCTCTACGCAAAACAAAAATCCTAGAAACCCCTCGTAAGGTCCTGTCCCCTGTCACAAGGATTTGAGCAGACGAACAGAATTGGCGGAGTTTGCGCCGTAGACTTGGTGGGTAGCGAAGGACCTGATGTAATGTGCCACGTGAGCCGCTGGAGCCATGTTCATTGATTTCTTCCGTGTACACGAACACATCTCTGTGAGGTTCTGTCATAGAAAGTGCTTTCTATAGGGCCAAGCTTGATAGATTAGTCCATCTAACTGAAGCAAACAAGGTGATGTCATTAACGTCTTTCGTTCTGGATCTATGGTTGTCTTGTAAGCGTAAAACCAGATGAATAGACACAATGTTTGACTCAAGGAAAACATAACATTTTAGAAACATAATTTAGCGCGTTTTGTTTTTATTTCACGTAACAGAAATGACTACGAAACAGTCATTTCTGTTACAGTCTCCCCTGGAACGTTAAATTGTTTAACCATAACAGCTTATTCAGTTGTATAATATATCAGTATACCACTTGAAGTTTTATTAAGAATACTTTTCTGATAATTTAATTTGTAGATATCGATATAGAACGTATACAGCATGCCTTATGGTGAACTGAATGACTCGATTGAAAATGTGTATCAGTGAACTCATTTTCATACAAATTTAGTTTGACTGCTAATCTAAGACCATTTGAATAGTTTACTCAGCTTATTTATTTCCACAAAAAGTGGTTTCTGATAAATAACCATCACGTTTAATAATCACTGAAATCCATGTTTGTATATATGTATGTTCTATTTTTTTTAAAGCCTTAATGGTTATCGAAAGCATATATGATTATATGCCCAGGAATAATTATCAAGCACTAAAACACATCGCTGACAATTCTATTTAGATGTTTTGTTACAGGTATATATTTAAACAACCAAAATATTTTAATGGTCGAGAAATATTTTCCGTACTGACCTTTGTTCAGGGCTATAACTTATCTACAGCGGGGTCGGTAAGAAATTGCTCATTTCGTAGTGAAAACATGAAGATTTCTGTCCATGTTCCCCTGGATAAGATACAGTTCACTCCTCCTTGTCGCTCCATTCTTTGACTTCATTCTTGCCACCGTGGTGTCACGTGACTTCATATTACCAGTCGCTGTTCGGTGTTTCATTCACAACAAACTAATAACTCAAATTAAATTGATTTGGCGTATTGGAAATGTTTGCATTGATCTCCGCTGGAAAGAAATAAGCTTAATGTTTGGGTTTTAATTTTTTAACTTTTGCTTGGGCTACCACTCTGAGACATATGCAAATTTAGTTATAACAGAGCCTTTTAGTAAAACTAAACAGATTTTTAAAAATTATAGTTTCTGGGGCTAATATCTTTAACTCAAAACTTGCCTTTATAGAAAGAATGCAAAGCAAATTATTAAAGTTCTTCGCCAAATTAGAAGAATTCTAATTTCTTTTAAAAAAAATTAGAGAACAGCTAAATCAAAGCAGCACTTTAATAAAGTAAGTTCAACCTTGTGTTGTTGTTTTAAACAGACGATGTCAGTGTAGCTACACTCGCTTTATAACAGAACAGAGTTAGCTTGAGACATTTTTATTTGTTATTTTTTTATTATAAATAGTTACACAGTTAATGGCAAATCCCAAAATTTTTTGATATTAGATATGAATAAACTAAGAGTTTGTATTACAATTGTTGTTTATTTTGTTCTTCTTCTAGCGGGAAAGACTGTAGTAATCTAGCGAAGGTTTTCTATTTCCCCCGTTTTGCCTGATGTATCAAAACTTTTAGCTTAAGAAATTACAATTGCGTAGTTTATTCTAGTTGGCGAGAGTGCAAGAAAGTTGACGATGGACCTAACCGTAACGTCTGGACTCTCATTACTACGAACGTTGAATAACATTTTATTGTGTATAGAGCAACGAGAGTTGACGAGAGCGCACGAGAGCTGACGAGACTGCGCGAGAGCTGATGAGAGCGCACGAAACCGCTCAAGGGTTGACGAGACCGCACGAGAATTGGCTAGATCGTACAATTGTTGACGAATCCACTCAAGCGTTGCCGAGACCACACGAGAGTTGTTGAGAGCGAAAGAGGGTTGGCTGGAGTGCACTAGAGTTTAATTTTGAACGCAAAAAAAAACATTTATACAAGGAAGTCACTGCTTTGAAAAAATCCTTTTACGTCAGGGTGTGTGTGTTTGATAAACCACGATATCAACATAGTTACGAAATGAAATAGTTTAGTCTTTCTTGTAAGTTTTATAAAAATAATGCTCAAGTAGCCTCTCCGCTGACTCGAAGACAAAGTGTTGATAGTGGACTGCATCTCTGGGCCTGGCAGGTGTGCCAGTGCCGTATGGGTAGGAATCTGTCAGAGGATGAACATCTAACACAGGGACCTGGGCCTGACACATGGCTGAGGTGGCAAACGCATTGAAGAGAAGAACCCGCTGCTAGGAAAAACAAACCACGAAAGAATAACAATATTTTTGGCATAAGAACTGATGGCAGGAACGGTTAAAGGGCCCTAGTCAGCCACACTTTTGTTATTGTTTGCATGTGAGAATTTCAGTAGTATATTTTACGCGGATCGTGTCGAAACGAAAGAAATCCCTTGAGAAACTTGCTAAAAGTAATTTAAACGCTTCCAGTAACATAACTTACAGCAATACAATACGATTACGCTTCACCGTACAACGTCCATAATTTCGATGCCATCGAAAATGGCGGAGGCTGACTAGGGTCCGTTAAGGTCGATTTCCGTGGGGTTTGATGATGTTTTAATGATTATCTGTCGAAAAAAAAGAAGTTGTCGGACTAAGGTTAAATTTTTACCCACTTGATTGACTTAACTTTGGTCTAATGATAAGAGTTCTGGACTCCATATCGAACTGTTTTGGTTTGAATATAGGGGGTAAGTTTCTAAAGAAACTGTGGTGCTGTGTGGGTGGGAAGTATAACAATATAATTTGGTTTTATCAACTGGGTTGATAATGTGAATTGGCCACCGTAAAGAGATTCGAGAGCTGACGAAAGAAAGATGGAGCTTCGCTATTGGTTGGTGCCTGGTAACGTGAAAACAACGGAATAAATTAGTTGAATGAAAAGCGTTCGTTGATACCGTGAGGATTAAGAGTGCCGATTTGAAAAATAAATTTTTCTTCTAGAGTTTTGCGACTT
>OX393565.1:740761-745761 GCA_947652115.1 Blastomussa wellsi | reverse complement strand
AATGTATGGGAACACTGAAAGCGTTCTACGGTCGAAAATATATGTCGAGTAATACTTATTTTTTTGGTTGAAATAAACGTGAACTTACCTCAGGTGTTGTATTTTGTCGTTCCTCAGCTCCAAATAGTGAATTTGAGCGATTTGGAGGGTTTTCCGTTGACTATTTCTTCACGTTATAAGAAGGAGACAAGGGTGGAAAGCTCGTTTTCGACCGCTCCAGCGCCAAGCCGATTTTTCACACAGCAATTGGAATCGCCCGGCTCCCAAATCGAGTACCAGATAAACTGAAAGGTCGAAGCTTCTTTTCGTGGCATTCAATCGAAGATCCATTCAAAATCCGAGCACTAACCGCCGATTAATTTTCGAAAAATGCAGCTTTCGAAGCGACAAACATCCGCGGCAGTCCGTTCGTGTTCCTGGGATCAACCGTCTCGTTGTGTGCTCTACACTGATTGGTTGTTGCTAAACAATACCCTGTTACAAATTACTCATGTGGGAGGGGTGCCAGGCACATATTGGCAGCGGCGATTCATCCACTGACAGTTATGGGGACTTTTTCACAGAGGACATGAGTCAAAAAATATATGTTGGTGGAAAAGAGTTAACTGCTTTTTCTTTGGCTCATTTCAGTGGCAAATACATTAGTCATTAATAGCCGAGCTCCGGCAACCCGAAGGGCCGCAGAGCGGAGCCCCATACCTGTAGAAATATAAGAACTAAGCGCGCACACAAACTACAAACAGGAGAACCATGCCTTTCCTTTCTCATGGTCAAAATGACAAGCGGCATGCTCGCGGGCGCGTGCGAAATACGTACGTCCGTACGTACGACGTCGCCCCAAATGTCAATATGGCGGCTTTTGTTCAGAGTTCGACCTGGTTGATATTTTTAAAGGTTACCATAATCTTATGTCTTTGCCATGTCATGGTGAATTGACAGCTGTCAAAAGAAGGCATCCGCTGACCAGTATCACATGACCAGATCGCGGGCTCAGATTTAGAACTCATCGAAGTAACGTGTTTTTTTTAATTTGACCGCTGACCAGGTACTGTTTTTCATTGATCGCGGGCTCAGGTCTGATTTTGTTGCTTCTGGCAGCATTTTTTAAATTTTTTTATGGTCATTCTCAGCGGAAATTCTGCAATTGGAGTTGACTTTTTTAATTATCCTTATATTATTTATTTCAGGTGTGGAATTTTGCTTGAGTAGTTACCCACGCTAGTACTTTTAATGAACGCAATTTCAGAAATCATTAAGAACCAGAGAAAAACCGGAGCTCCGTTTTTAGGCTTGGCTAAATCTATATATTATAATTGCCAACTCGATAAGTATTTCCAGACATTTCAAAGGAGTTACGTCAGTTTGTGCATTTTGAAAAATTTGGCCTAAATTTGAAATCTGTCTCAATCTTCTCCACCCTTAACCATCCTTGTTCCTTTTTGGTTTAGTATCACTTCTTTGAGGTTTTTCTTCCTTAGTAAACTAATGTTTAGAGGTTTCCTTCATTTTAACGGAAATTTAGTTCGTTACAAAAAATGACTCATGTCACGGAGCTCCTTGAACTTTGTGACGGAGCTCCTTAAGAATGTCGTGAAAAAAAAAACGAAAAATTAAAGACATGTTTTCTATTTTGTGCGTTTATTCACATTTCATTAAATGTGCTCAGTTTAATACAACGACGTGTGCAACACGTGCTCTTGTACATAGTCACGTGCTCTTTCACAGTAATGACCTGCTCAAGGCGCGGAACAATTGAGTTTTAAAGGGTCGGTTAGATAGACATGCTGAGTCGAAATGAACTTCTGTCTGGTCACGCATTTGGGCACTTCCTTGAAGAAAAGCTAAGAATATAAAAAGAAACAGTTAACAGCTGTAAAGGTTGGGGAATAAATTCCTTAAAAGGACATTCAAAGTGCCCCTGAGATCAAACTGGTGATACATACCGAACACGACTTTTATTACCATGTAATGTCATATCAAGTTAAGTCTACCGAGCAAGCTTGGTCAATACCTAATAACATTGCTCATTCCTCGCAATTGTGTGGTGGGTATATATGAAAATTTATTCACCTAGGGAATAGGTGATTTTATACGGCATAATGTTCTACTAGCTGGGATCAGATTACATACGGGACTTGTATGTTAGGCATATGAAAGAAATTGCAAGCCAGCTGGTTGAGGATTTCTTTTGCTTCAGCTGCTGAACGGCTGAAGGTTTTTCCCCAACCAGCATCCCTCCCGTCCACAGAATGTTGATTAATTGGAGTCATTCATTAGCGTAAAGTATGAGGCGGGTTTGCCCTCACCTTTGCTGGAAATGAATTAGGCTTTCTAGTTTTCGTGTAATTTGGCTTACGTGCTATCAAATAAAACTGCCACGAGAGTGGCAAAAAATGTGCCAGAATTGTGGTTTCAGTTTATATTTTCCAGCAAACAGAGCTCAGCCTCGGCAATGTACATCAGCGAGAAGCATAGAAACGTTTATTCGTTTCTGAGTGAGGTATTATGCGTCCGATGGCGCGATGAGGTCTGTTGATGAGTATGAGATCAGTACCTGGAGATACTGAGCAGGCGGATGCTCCCACAAAGCACTAGTGAGATTGGCGATGACAGCCCACCCAAAGGACTTTAACCGCTGAGAAGCCTGATCGTAGAGCAGGAACACAGGGAACACCTGGTCACAGTGCATGTCTGAAGAAATATCGTACCAGTAGTGGACTCCTGGAATATAAGGGAATTCTGTGTTAATAAGGTGGTTTGATTTTACACCAGCTGAAGGAAAACTAGAAAAGTGTGTAATGTAGAAAGGCGATGAGAATATTAAGAATATTACCAACCTCAGAACTAACATGAAAAGGAATTTATGGAATGTACGCTATTTCAAGTATCAAAATTTATCTCACCCATCTTGGGGAAGCATTTTCCTTTCACCCACTTGGTGGTTCCCAGTTTCCTCTCGTCCAACGGTATTTCCATGAATTGGGGCTTGCACAGTCTGACGTCACTCGTCTGAATGACAAGAGTGTCTTCGGCGTTGCCTTTTGCGTGTCGTTCTGTTCTTTCCAGCTGATGCCTTCGATGTTTCTTCTTCTTGCAAATGTCTTTAGGCTTCTTGGTAAAGTATGCCGTCAGCAAGTAGTGGCCATGATCGTCCTTGACAAAAGCTGATGGTCGGGGCCGGGTGGGTGAGAGGATCAATTCGTCTGATTCAGTGATCTGGCAGGGTAGAGAGGACTGTAAATTTTGGTTTGTAATTTAAAAACACGAAAGATTTGTATTAAGCGATTTTCAATTGAGTGTCGTAAAAGTACGATCAAAACCAAAGTAATTATACTGGCCAATAACAAAGGAAAGATACAATACAGTGATGCAATAAAAACTCAAAGTAATTACACGTAGCCGACACAAAGCGCGGGGAATTATTATTATTATTATTATTATTATTATTATTATTATTATTATTATTATTATTATTATTATTATTATTATTATTATTATTATAATTATTATGCGTATTACTGTATAAAACAAGGTTTCTTGCTTTTGTATGATTGTTGTGTTTTGGTGGAAGGAGTTTTGCGCGGACAAGGGTGTCCTTCCTTAATGTGCAAAATAAGGAACGTTTTATTGACGGCTACATCACACGCCAACAGTCTAGAACTGTTCTAACCAAAGCGATCTTCCAAGTGCGAGCGTAGAAGCTGAGAACTTGAAGACTTTATTGAAACCAAAATGATAGTTGTCACTTCCTTTTTGTATGTTCCAACTCGTGCAATACCTACCCTTTTATATCCTACAGCCCCCAAAATGCGCCTCTTTCGGGCTGAGCCTCCCCGTATTGTCCCATATAGGGAAAAACCCCCCTCCCTTTCCCCGGGTCTGTAATCTCCGGAAAGCGCGTTGATTTTGCACCTTACAATTGAAGTTCTGTAATCCACTTTGTATCCACTAACGCCCATTTAATTGAACAATTTATCTTACCGTGGCTTGTATTCCGGCCAGATTTCCATTAGAATCAAACAACAGTCTCGTTGAGATATCACTTCCGTTAACATATCGATTACCATAAAATGGATTATTGGAAGCTGTAACAAAGTAATAACAACAGCTCATTGGACGTTCGGCTTGAAATAGAATCAGCAGACTATTAATTCATGAAAGGAAAACTTGAACATTATGTAATACCACACAAGGCGTCGTTCCTCCATCCCTCCTTCAAAGCTTGGTCTTCCGTCCGAGGAAGCCCAGTAGGTTTCATAAAGTTTACTGTAAAAAAAACGGAAATGTTATGCTACTTTCATTGGCAAAATGGACATGGCCTGGTAAAAACTTTTTTCGATGGGACCTTGTCCTCACGTGTCCTGCATGTATCCAATCTCTCCTCAACCCGATCACGTAACAATCACAACCGAGGAAAATTAATTTTCCCTTTGACTTTCTCCATGCGCCGTGTAGATTATAAAAGAATCATTTCGCTTTATAACTTACCGAGTAAGCGATCCCATTTATTCCCTACGAAAACAAAGGGAAAAGGACTTAGTTAAGACAAAAACCTAATTGACCTAATTATAATTTTTAATTTTGAATATGTTTTTATAGGCTCTACATATTGCCAGGTAGTTTGTCACTGATTTCTCTAACTAAACAAGAATTAGTAGTTTACGGTACACAGTGTTACTAGGCCTCAGATGTGGTTGACGTCATTGGCTAAATGACATCTACGTCATGCATGACTTAGAAGAATACTCAAAACAGGAAGTTTGGTCAAGAATGATCTGGATGCATTGACAGTTTAGTCCTTTAGTTTTCCTCTACATTTCCGCAATGTTTTCTTTTATTTAGCATTATGTCATTAATTTTATTTTATGCTTCACAAAATACACTGGTGTGCAAACAAATCGAAGGAAAATTTAATTGAAAATTGAAGGTGACAGGAAATTGAAAGAGTTTCTCGTTGTGTACACCAATGGGAAGTGTCAACATCATTCATATCCTTTATT
>OX393565.1:675761-735761 GCA_947652115.1 Blastomussa wellsi | reverse complement strand
CACCTATTACTTGTAACCACACAGCTGAACAGTTCAACTCTCAAAAAAGTTCACAGATTCAAGAGAAAATATTTCGCTTTAATAAGCAAGAAGTTACGCATATGTCAGATTGGTTTCTAACACTTTTAAGCATGCCATATTTATCTTCAAAGTATGATGTGATTATTTTTGTCACTGATACTTCGAAAGGTACATTTAACTGTGTGACTGCAGTCGTCTCCTAGGCGCACATGATTTTCAAAGGATCCACAAAGTAGATGTGTTGAACAGACACCGTCTTGATGTTTTTCAGGCAAGCAGGAGTTGACTCAGGCTTCATGGATCTCTGAAAAAATGCAAACCATGCTGTCATTAGATTGCAGGCTCCTCCCCAACCCCAAGAGGTGCTACCATAAATTTTGAAAAGGTTCTTAAACCCTAAAACGGAATTTGATACCCTATTTTAAGGCCCAAACCATAAAAATGGCACCCTATTCAAGGAGAAAACGAAGACCAACAAGGTATGAACGGGTCAACCTTTAAACTTCGTTCCTGTAAGGGTAATACTCTTGAGTGATAGTTCAGTTTAAACAGATCGTTTCTTTTTTCTTTTTCGTTTAGTTCATCGTACCTTTTACGCACTGCAATTTTAGCTGATACAATTTAGGTACCCTATCTAAGGATTACACTGGAAACAATACGAAAACTGTACCCTATCCCGCGGCACATACCGATATAGCCCACATATGGGAGATCCCCCCCCCCATTCCCACCCCTCGAGAATAAAGACAGATTTACAAAAAGTTTTTACAAAAACAGGCAACACACACACCCAATACAATATGAATAGATGGCAGCCCTGTTTCTCGAAAAGTGTTTTATAGTCCGTAGGGAAACATGAGTGATTCTTTTGTCTGAATGTTTAATTTAAATCGAGTGCTTACCGCAAAAATTGAAGGATGTGGCTTCTCCCATTCATCACTAGGAACGTCGATCGCCCCTGCCCAGCCAAAACCAATCAGAGATTTAGTTTGCTTGCTGAACAACAGGAAGATTGGTAAGGCCTTGTCACAATCAAAATCAATCGATATATTGTAATGGTAGTGGACTCCTGTTGAAATATCATACATAGATCGTTATGTTTAAACTGAGAAAATAAGAATTGTCATGCAAAGCTGGGACAACGCAGAAGTTTAGAGAATTGACTGAGGGCTGATAAGGAGGGCCGCAATGGAATTATGCTTTTCCGGTTAACGGTTAATAACGATCAATGGTAGCAAGATTTCAATTCATCGTTTTATTGCTCATTATAATTACATGCTCCTCTCAGAGTTGAGCGCTCTCAAAAATTTATTTAATGCTCTACCGCTAAATCAGTAAATCAAACTTCACCCATTGCTCGGACACAGGTCCCCTCAACCCACGGTGTGCCGGCGATCTGGTCCGTGTTCAGTGGTATCACCATTACATTTCTATGTTTGCGGAAATCAGCCATCTGGATCCACAGCCGGTCTCCTATTGGCGGCTTTTTGGACACACGTTCCTTGCACTTTCCTCTACAGACGCAAATTTCCTGAGGATCCCGGAAGTAGGCGGTAACAGCCACTCGCCCATCATCTGCAGGCAGCCAAGGTGGCTGGTTGTAGATGGTTGGATAGTCGTCGGTTCGATCAATCTGAGGTTCGAAAAAATACTTTAAATGGATGATTTTTTGGTTGCAATCACTGTTTCAACAAAAGCGGGCAAATTGATATTTTTTCTAAAATTAGAACGCAAAAGATAACGGTTTGTGCTAACTTGGTTCAAAGAGGCCAAGTTAGACGGGAATTTTTAGGATATTTATTTGGAAAAAATAAATGATTTTATGTAGCTTGTTACGCAATTCTTTCCCAGCTTACGCTGAGGGAGTTCCTGCATCCGGGATCTTGCCCATGGGAGTATTTACATTTCTCTTTCGCTCAAATTCTCAACAAGTGAAGGAAACTTTCCCCTCCCTCTTCTCCCTTCTTTCTTTTATATCGTTTGGTTGGCGGGTTTTCCGGCACCTATGCCAGGATAATAATTTTAGCTTTTTATATTTGAGCTTTTTTATGCTTTTTGTACAAATAAACGGCCACACCCGTGGCCGAAATATCCCTAACGGGAGAGTTGTTTTTCATTATCCCAGCAAACAGAGCTCAGCCAGTCCAGTACAGACATACTTTATTGCGTGTGTGGCACTTGGCCATACATACAGATAAATAAAGTATTCTTACAGTTGCCTGCATTCCAGCCAAGCTATCGTCGCAGTCAAAGATAAGTCTTGTGGCTTCATCACCTCCTTTGACGTAACGATTTCCGTAGAAAAAGTTTGCGCGGCCTGGAGGAACAATCAAAAGATATATTCTAGAAATAATTGTAACATAGCACGCGGAGGCAACAATCAATTCAGTTCACGCAATCGCCCAGCAGAGAAACTTAAAAAAAAGGAGAGTTACTTTCGGCTCAGCTCTTACATTCCTGTTCTTCGCCAAATTTCCCAAATATAACTCTAAAGTGCACGTTAAACCAGCGCAAATAAACTCTTTTCTGTGTATTGATCAGTGACGCAAATTTGTAATTGTGTACTTCAAAGACCTGGATATAGGCTAATTTACACGCTGCGATTTGGTGGGCCCATTTGTCGGCGAAGACTAATCGAGGAGCGAATCTGCGCGTGTGAATAGCGACCCGATGAGCGCGCGACTCCAATTAGACAAGTAGGCGGATTCAGAAAAATATGTCACCGCTTCACAAATTTACACGAGTTGGGCCCAAAACAAATTCATTGCAGTGCTTGCACTATGCATATAAACCTATTCACTTCCTGATTTATCGTGGCCGACAAATCGCAGCCTGTGAGTTAGCCTTGTGTTCCTTGAGGCGTAGGTTAGTTCTCCGTTAGATCAGTCCAAAAATCAAGATCAGCCGGAAATTACATGTGCCATTTTTGGTGGTTTCATGTAAACAATTTCTGCTTATACTGGTACGTTCGGCAATATTTATATATATTTAATTACTTCTGTTCAGTGTTTGCCTAAACTCCTTGCTAGCTTCCAGTATCAATAATTTACAGTGGAAGTCCGTTAATACGGTCACCAACGGACGACTATTATTTTTTCAGTGCTGAATTGTACCTGAGCATGAAGCGTCCTTTTTCCAGCCAGCTTCTCTTGCTTGTTGAACGGTCAGTGGATAAGGAGCAAATTTGCCAAAAGTTACTGAAACACAAACATTAGATAATTCATATTGTAAATCTCCTTTGAATGCAGCTTCGGTTGTCTCTGTCCGAGGGGTAAACAAAAAGGTCTCGCCGGGGAGGCCTTTAAGTGAGGCTAGTTTTCACTGGGCATGAGTGTGAACAGAAACAGGACGACGAACACACTCGTTCATCTTATGCTTTCCTCACTAGGAATAACAAAAGCACAAAAATACAAAGTTGTCCTGTTCTCTTTGTGCTTATATTATGAAACTGATTTCAGTATAGTTTCAAAACACAAAGTTGTTCTTACAATGCATTGGAGCAGCTTACTAAACTGGATGAATGTATTCGTTCCTTTTATAAGCTATAATGCTTTTAGAATAATTTATACCATTAACTAACCAAGATCCTATTAACTAACCTCAATCCTTCTTCTCAATCTTTCCCGTTGGGAAATTTATTATTGAGCGCAAAAATTAGTATAGTAATTTGTTTCACACATAACATGAGGAATAATTATATAACTATATCACTAACCTCGCAGTTGGTCCCATGATGACGTGTCTACATAAAACAAGAGATTAAAAACCTTAAGGATATACGTCAATGATGTTGAGTTATCATTGTTTCAGAACTTCTCACTTGCGATAGAGAGAAACTCTGTACGCTGCTGGTTCGACAATCCTGGACTAGCACCTGGTTAAAATCCGCATCACAAACGTTGGAGCATTTTTCCTCTCCCTCCCACCAGCGCCACACACGCCAACCCACCGCACCCCACCCCACCCCGACTAAATCCACCCCTACTTGATCATAAAGCCAAAACGTTTTGCCGCTTTGATAAGGAGAAGGAAAACTGAAGAGGACACGAGAACATACGTTTATCGCGATCAGGAGAGAAGTGTCTGAACTTATTTGTGATTGGGCCGGACTATAAAGGAAACGGAGGTTTTTCATCGGCTTCAAAAAATATCTCAGTTTTCTTTACCTTAACAACTGCATTAGTTCAAATAGCGTTGAGAGTTTGTTATCCCTTGTATTCTTGGTCATTCTCTTTGCGCGGTCACTCGCGATTTTGTTTTATTCTGGATTCTCAGGTAAAAAAGCTCGTTATTTTTGGCTAAAAAGAAGTTTGAAATATTGAAAAAAGAGGAGAAACCTACCTTGAGAATCTACGGAAATGTGTAAATAACAAAATAGTAAGGAAAGGGCTTTCCACTTCGCCATGTCTTTTGAACAAAGATGGTTAGTTCTGTAATAGACAAATAAATATACAATGAGTTGAAATACAACTCAACGTAAGAGTGATTGAATCGGCGAAGAGAAAATATCATATATCAGATCAAGACTCACAATAGTGTAGCTATTAAAAGGTACTAAATCCAACAAACGAAAACTTTGGAGTTTTAAACAAACATGCATTCACAGTTTTAATATTGTCGGCACTTTTGTTTTTTCAAGGGTTGTAAGATTAATAATAAATAGCTGATGTCATGCATTAATGGTGTAAACTTTAAAGAAATAAGTCCGCTGTTTGATCAAAATTTCAACGAAACGGAAATTTCCTCGAGTTGACTAAAATGGATTTCACTTCCTCTTTGGTTTCCCGTTTCGATAAAAGTAAATGAAATTGAACCTAGTAGTCTTTTTTTAAGTTGTGCGGGTCACCGTTTAGCTCAGCTTGAATAAAGTGGATTTTCCTGGAATCATTCCTGATAGCAAATGAATTTTATTCTGACGGAAAATTTGCTATAACTCACTTCAATTTCATTTAGTCAAGTTTACATTTACAAACGGGAAATTTCAATTTCTCAGCAAACAAACAAAGACATGATAAAGTTTTAATTTGATGTGAAGATGTTATACATCCCTAGAAAATCAGTAAAGTTTGGAAAAATTGCGAGTGAGGCAAACTAACAAAAAATCAATGGATTCAAATTTCTGGATCTTTAACACATATTTTTTTAAACCTGCAAAAAAGAATAATTTATAATTAAAACACGTTTTCACTGTGCAAATAATTTAAATAAGGCACAATAAAACTGTCAAAAAGAGGTTAAAAAATGGATACAATTGATTAAATGAAGCTCGGGGTTGTATATATACAATTCCTACAAAATTAAATTTATTTTAAACACTGTTATCCGGTTGAAATTGGCGATCGTAATATCAACATTGATAATAGTTTTTTTTACAGTGATAACGGATTTGCAAGCTTCCCCGTTAAACGCGATTTTAAAAGGAAAGAATGTTAACTTTTCGTAACACATGAAACATAATGAACTAACTTTCTTGGTTAACATCTATTAACTACAGAATGAAAGTTTAATAACAGTTGTTAAAATACATTTTTTTTCCGCGAGATCAAAGCATCGCGAAAATTGCGCGTGCATACCGGTTTCGTAATCCAGCTGAAAATTAAATCTGACCGTGTGATAAACTAGAAAAAAAATAACCTTTTTAACAACCTGAATTCTATCTGGGTCTTTGGGTATCTCTGGGTCCCTCGGGATTCCCTGAGAGCTCTTCGCGGAGATCTCTGACGTCACTGGGTCGTCGAGTCGTCTAAGTACCAGTCTTTCTCGTTTGAACTCTCAGCCGGCCATGTTGGATTTGGAAGCAAGACGGCGCACATGTACAGTTTGTAACCATGTAGCGTAAAATTGCAGGCTTGGAGACATCTTTTCATCTTCCTCTGAGTTAATCCTCGCTCACGATGGCTCCAACGATCCAGGATGGTCAAAAGAACAGGGATGCAGACCGGAGGTTAGTTTCTCCACTCCAATTACGCTGTGCGATGCAAAGCTAACAGATGTCAGATCTGACATGATGATCCTATTATGACCAGTGAAGTACTAGTCAGATCTATTTGTCTGCTTCCTTTTCGTGCAAAGGGTGTTGAAAAGTCTTACTTTCGTCTTCAATTTTTAGAACTTATTTTGTTTATGTTTTGTTTCACAGACAAAGTTCTCTTCGGCAAACAGTAAGGTGAGATTATTGCCAGCTGTGGCAGCTGGGAGCTTGTCATTTTGTGCGTTCGTAAATATACCATCCCATAGAAGATAGTGAATAGTGTCAAAAACATGATATAATGTATACATTAGTTTTATTTCATGCTAAACTGCAGAATAACCTGCTACTAAGTATTTCTTGAATGTCATTGAATAAGAATAGCATCTATTGTGTCATTTCTCGTTTTGCAAAGCCTTGGCTCGTCCTCTGTGTAAGAACCTGTGAAACACACGTGTGACGTAAAACAAAGAACGAACAAGACAACAAAGAACTTCGAAACAATA
Organism: Blastomussa wellsi; assembly: GCA_947652115.1. Classification (NCBI taxonomy): domain Eukaryota; kingdom Metazoa; phylum Cnidaria; class Anthozoa; order Scleractinia; family Plerogyridae; genus Blastomussa; species Blastomussa wellsi. The sequence continues at coordinate 729,266 of OX393565.1, read as the reverse complement.
CAGAACACAGAAACAATAGCTCGAAAACAAAGAAAAAAGTCACAGGTTCTTACACTGAGGTAAACCCAAAGCATTCCAACACATGTAAAGGAGATGAATGAAAGTGGCTGGGTATTCTGCAATTTTATTATCTGGTAGAGCTTAATAATCACACAAACAATTAGTGTCCCCACTCAAATAAATGTTCTTACTAAAGATAAACCAAATCTCAGACCATTGGCTATTTAAAAGTGTAAATGAGGGGTTGAATTCTGGGCTACCAAGAACAATACCAGCAAGTGGTCAGAATGGGCCTTGAACCTGCAACTTGCGGTTTGCAAGTTCAACGGTTGGCCATGCTGCGTAATATTACAGCTGTAGTTCATGTAAGCACGATTATTTGTAACATACTGTGTATCGATGTGAGGTATATATGAAATAATTCACATCTGAACTGCGGATGTAAATGAAAGTGAAGAAAGATCATTGCATTGAATTTACAAGTTAAGCAGTTGGAAAGAAGACGCCTGAAAAAATCGGGGCTTTGAACCCGTGAACCCCGCAAAATACTGGTGTGATGCTCAGCCAACTGAGCTATGAAGCATTGGGAGCAAGGTCAAATATGAACTCAATAAATTGACCTCGCTCCCAATGTGTGGCTTCATAGCTCAGTTGGTAGAGCATCGCACTGGTATTCGCGGAGGTCACAGGTTTGAATCCCATTGAAGCCCTGATTTTATGGTGAGGACGACAATAATGACAATGATGATGTTGAAAGATCAAAAGCCTAACAGTTGACCGTGCTTTTTTATTATTTACAATAATATAATTGCATGCACATGTCGCATTAAACAGAGATGGCATGTTTGATCGCAATTACATTGCTGTATTTTTTGTTTTGTTCTACAGCGCTGTGACTAGAACACAAGCTAAATCACTGTGAGATAAATACAATGTATTAATATTTTTTCGCGCACACATCACTGGCCAAAAAGCTTTAAGTTTAGTGTTGCGGCAATTACCGGTACTTTGCAACAAACCCTACTGTCGTGGAAAAAATAAATAAATGTAATATTTTGTAGTTGAATGACTGATTCTGTTATGACATTATTGTGATAATATTTTTTGCAGCAAAGCAGATTTTGTGTCCAGAATCAAGTACAACAACAACCTACCAGACATTCCTTTTGATGCCAAATTTATTTCTTATCCCTTTGAATCAAACAGGTAAATGCACACTTGAACAACTGATCTGATCATAGTAACTATGCCCAAAAGTTTATGGCCATTGGTGCAGCCCCACGGAAAATTGTGGAACATGAAAGGTCATGAAGGTTCTTTACTTAGATCTTTCATTGGCCCCAGGATAAATAAAATATTTGACTTGTGGATTGATTGTTATTAGTTTGATGTACAGGGAACTCTAAGACATCTATATTGTGGGTCAGAAGGCTTCTGTGTGGGTCAAATGGGTCTTTTGGTTAAATCTGTTTCCAGCTTAGATTAATCGGCTTCAACATGGATAACACCTTTACAACATTGCAAACAGATGTACCTCAAACTAATTAATTTTGCCCTATAAGATATAAACCCTTAGAACCAACTCAAGCTGTTTGCCTTACAGGGATGTCCACTTTGAGAGAGTTGGCTAGCGACATGTTAACTTTATATAACAAGGGTAAATACTTTACATTTGTGGACTGATAAACCTTTGGCGGTCCTCTGTGGCCCTCCCCTAAATTGCATTTAATAGAAAATTAAGAACTGCAGTCTTGCTGTCATTGTGATCCTTGTGATGTCTTTGCAATCCTTTACCAACTGAGTTATGGGGCCACTACCACTGCAAATGTCACTTTCCACTTGCATGGAAGTTAATCTTAGATGGCGGCACTTACACTGTAACTCTGGTTTCTGTAGCATGAAGCAGTTAGGAGTACTGCTACCCCCTGCATGGGATGCTAGTCCACCGCAGGTTACCCACCAGCATTCTGCCAGGTCTCCTCAGCAATTCACCTCTACCCATTTATAAATACGCCTGGGTGGGGAGAGGTGCTATGAGAGTAAAGTGTCTTACGCAAGAACACAGTGACACTGCTTGGGGTTTGAATCTGGCATCCAGCACACTTACCACAACTATGTACTCACTCATCCACTGTTTATCCACAGTTTGCATAATATTTTTGTTTTTCGCACAAGTATCATATTTTGTGTACAATACTAACATGTTTGTTCAATTGTTAGGTTTGTTCAGTACAAGCCAACATCACTGGAGAAAAACTACAAACATGAAATGTTGACAGAGGTTGACCTGGGAGTCAATATCGATCTCATTGACCCTGATACATATGCTCTAGATCCTAATGGTAAGGGTTTTTTATCACATTCAACTACGTTTTAGACACCAGATTATTACACCTGGCCATCAAATAATATTTAGTTATTTAATGATAAATGATGTATAATTTATTTTATTATAATTGAAATATATTACTCTGACTTTTGTTTTAAATAACAGTCTCTCTTGATCCTGATGATGAGAAGCTGTTGGAAGAAGAACCCACCAGTTTGCCTGATAAGAAACGGTATTTAATTCTTATGTTTTTAATGTTGTTACAGCACGACTCGCCTGTGTGGCCACCCACCAAACTTTTTTGACAAGTTATAATTAGCCAATCAGAGAGCGCAAATGTGTTTGAGCTGCCCCACCTCCTTGCAATGTTCAAGCTGTTGTCACGAAACCTGTCGTGCTTTCAACAAGGAGGCGGGACAACTCAAACAAATTTGCGCTCTCTGATTGGCTAACTTGTCAAAAAAGTTTGTTGGGTGGCCACACTTAGGCGCGTCGCGCTGTAAATACAGTTAGCAGGTTGTAGTTTTCAGCTTGGTTTTGGTCCCATCATTGTTGTCTTCCCCTTCCCTTCCTCTTCAGTACTGTTAACGCGTTGTGACAGGTGCCCTGGAGGACAGCATGGGGCCTCATAGCTGTCTTGCAGGGATTGCCAGCCATGGGAGTGTTATACTGTCAAGAGGCCGGCTGATCACAGTGGAGGCCCCTGGATATCTAGGGCACAAATTATGCAGTTGTTAACAGAACAGTAACTTGTTTTATTATCTTTATATCATTCTGTAATATGTAATTAATATATAGAACAGCACATCACAACAAGAACGTCTCCTGGCTGAGAAGAACTGAATACATTTCAACTGAGTACAACAGAAGTCGTACAAGCAATGAAATGGTCGAAACCAAGTGAGTGGCTTCACGATCTTAGATTAACAATAGTTTGTACATTTGTTAAATTTGTTCGTTTCGTCAAGGTTTTTGGTCCCTCAAATAAAATAAACATTGTGGGGATTGCTGCTAACTAAAGATAAAAAAATATTGTTGGCAATAAATTGAATTTATTTAGAGACTTTTATGTAATTATTACAATGTGTGTAACAGCATTTTATGTATGCCAGAGATTATACATGTTAGTCACTGAGAGTTTTTAAATTGCAGGGTTGGATTCAATGTTAAAAAGAAATTTCAAGGGACAGATATTTACAAGGTACTTCTTTTAGTCCATTATTTTTGTCAAAGGAGTACAAATTTAGAGCTCTGTGAAATTAATCAGCCAACATTGAGCAATGAAGCTTTGACTTGTAATGTTCAAGTTTTGTTTTATTGTACTGCAGGATCATGAAAGTCAGATTGCTGCTATTGAAAGCACATTTGATGCTTCTCAAAGACCAGTAAGTAAAAGGCACAACCATATTATGTTTTGAGTGACCATGATAATTATTTTAAAGGTCTATGTACTCTAAATTTGTTACTACTGCTAAATCATTATAAGTGTTTTATGCATGCAAAGTCATGTGCTTAGGAAATAGTACAAAAGTTTTCTTCATGTCATGTGATTTATCAGTAAAATATTTTTTTGTTGTAGATTCTTCGTCACCCAACCAAGCCTAATGTCACCCCAGTGGAAATTCTGCCTGTATTTCCAGATTTCCAGGTAAGTAAAATATGACTTGTTGTTACCATGTACACAGCACCTCCACTTAACCATAACATCACACTGTCAACATAATTGGTTTATTCTTTATACTCTCAAGGGGTTCATAAAATTGTGTAATCCTCATATTGTGTCAGGAAGACATTCACTGAGTAATGTAGTCACTTACCTGCACAGGGAAAGAAACTAATGACTTTGATACGTATAATTTGTTATTACCAGCTTTAAGCTGATAAGGTTACATGCACTTATTAACTGCAGAGCTTGATGTTTTACATTGTATAGTGACGGCACTTGAACCTGAACACTTCGCCTTTTTGTACACCATTCATATAAACAGAGGAATTAGCTTTCTTTGGTGCTACACACAGTACTTGTGTACTGAAGGGTTATCCTGTATAAATATTTGTTGTTATTATTATTATTACTTGATTATTATTATTATTATTATGTCCTTCTTTTTCTTTTTTTTTTATTTGATACCTTTGAAAATGAAGTTTTTGGAATATCTTCACATATTCATATGGACTATAAGGCTCTCATTGGATAATCATGAAAAAATGTGACCAAATAAAATAAATGTTGAGTGTTCATAGTGTCCGCATATATATTCATACACTATAAATTTTTCACTGTACTGTCCTAATCTTGTAAATTCCAGATGTGGGGACAACCATGTGCTCATGTTATCTTTGATACTGACCCCACCCCAAGAGGTAGGAGCGGCCCAGCAGAGGAAGACGAAATGTCTCAAGCAATGATCAGGTCAGTGAATTCTCTCCTCCATGTGCCTGTCCGCTCCTTCTACCCACCGGCTTTGGGAGATGGGACTTATTGTTATCAGGGTTCGTACAGGTCCTGGAAAACCTGGAAAGTCCTTGAATTTTATTATGGCATTTTCCAGGACTGGAAAGTCCTGGTAAAAGATTACAGGTCCTGGAAAGTCCTGGAAATCTGTTAAACTCAAGAAATGAATTGTTCTGAACTAACTTTATAAGGAATGCGAGGCTTACAGTTGGGAGAATTTATATTGGGATCTTGGACGAAAAAGGGTTTAATGTGAATTTTGGAGTCCTGGAAAATTTGATGTGAGTCCTGGAAAAGGCCTGGAAAAGTCCTGGAAATTTGTCTTTGAAAAGGGGTACGAACCCTGTGTTATTAACTAATGGCTTCTTTTTGTCTGGCTGTAGAGGTATGGTGGATGCCAGTGGAGACCAATTTGTTGCCTACTTCCTTCCAACAAAAGATACAATTAAAAAGAGAAAAAGAGACCAGGAGAGTGAACAGGAATACACTGAGGAGGAAGAGTAAGTCCGTAAAACAATCAGTGATGAATTGTTTAGATATTGTTATGTAATATATCAAGCACGAGAGACACTGTTTCATCGGGCTATCCAAACACCGAGAAGAGAGTTGAAAATAATTATGATGCACAGCAGAGTATTTTTAATTGTTTAGAAGTTGTATGTAATATATCAAGCACAAGAGACAGTGTTTCATTAGGATATCCAAACACCGAGAAGAGAGTTGAAAATAATTATGATGCGCAGCGGAGTATTTTTAATTGTTTAGATATTGTTATGTAATATATCAAGCACGAGAGACAGTGTTTCATCAGGATACCAAAACACCGAGAAGAGAGTTGAAAATAATTATGATGCGCAGCGGAGTATTTTTAACAAACCTCGAGGTGTTTAGATATCCGATGAAACACTGTCTCGAGTGTTTGATATATCTTCTCAATCGAAACAAAAACTAAGGAGTAAACGGAGGAATAAAATCGTCAAAATCTATGCTAATTAAGATCGGGTTTCCAAACCACCTTCACAGTTATGATTTTCTTTGTTTTAACTCAATGAATTATTAATTTGAGAAGTTATGATCAAGAACCTTCTTCAACAAGTGTAGATCTCCATACGAAGCTTTGCAAATTTTTGCCATATGCATATACAGGGAGTCTCTAGCGTGAGGTCCAAACCCTTTCCCTTGCATATAACATTTGGACAGAAAAGTTAACCCTTCCATCAGCATGGCCGAGTGGTCTACCTGCGCTGGTGTTGTAATCTGGAGGTTGTCAGTGTTGTGATATGGAGGTCCCGGATGCAAGCCCTCCACTCTGCCATTAGCGGGATTTGTTTTTTGGTAGTCCTGTGTTCAAATCTTCGGTCATGCTTAAAAAAGGTACCCCTGGTGGGTGGAGCACCCCTATATAACAACAACAACAACGAGCACCCCTATATAACAACAACAACAACAATTAGCTTTATTTGCATGACCATAAAAGAGTTGCAGCATTGCAAAAAAAAAAAAAAAAAATAGTCCACTATCCACCTGGAGGAGTGCCATACTGCTCTGAAATTACTTGATATGACGGCTGTGAAAGATTATATTTTATTGATAATTTTTGTAAAACCAAGATATCGTGTACTTATTTGCAACAGGATCATGTCTGAACACATTCTGTGGACATTATTTTGCATTTTTCTAGGTATGAATATAAAATGGCTCGAGAATACAACTGGAATGTCAAGAATAAGGCTACAAAGGGTTACGAGGTAAAATATTAAAGATTTATTGACAATAATTGTTAATTGTTATCAGTCAAACCAGATTTGTTTAGAGTGATTAATGTAACTGAGGATTGTTCAGAGAATTACTAACTAAAGTGTGATATTTTGAGCATTTCAATTTATATGTGATTCCTTATTACATGCAAGATTTGATGGCTCAACTTCCGGGGAACAGGTGAAAGTTTTGGCAAATCTTTGTTGTAGCAGTTGAAGAATTTCTGACTTATTTCATCCAATCAAATTCCTGACATAAGTTCTGACTAGTACTCCAAAAGTAATCTCACTTGTAAGCAAACATTCTGCTTAGCAACCTGTGGGCTCCAGTCCCATCTCGAAGATGGCATTTCATCGTCAACTGATACTTACTCCCCAACTAAAAAATAATTTTCAAAACTTCACAGTTCTTGTGTTATTAATAAAGTTCCATTTACATGTAACTAAGAAATATTTTTTACATAGGAAAACTACTTCTTTGTTTTCCGAGAAGGAGAAGGAGTTTTCTACAATGAGCTAGTAACAAGGTAAGAAATGTTTTTATTTAATTAGTTTTTAAAGTGCACCTAACCCCAAAATATTTTTTTTGCTAAAATATACCTTTGCACCAGTTTGAAACACATTGCACCTTTCATTTCTCCTTTTTACCACATTCTGGCTATTTATAGCATTCAAACGTTATGAAAAACTGTGCATCATTTGTTACACGGCCGAGTCAGAAGGGTCGTGGGTCTATTCCTGATTTGACGTCACAAAATGATTTGCATCACATCAACTCTTTGTAAACATGCATGCAAATCAGTTTGTGACGTCAAATCGGGAATAGACCCACGCCCCTTCTGACTCGGTTGTGGAACAAATGATGCACAGTTTATCGTAACTTTTGAATGCTATAAATAGTCAGAATTTGGTAAAAAGGTGCAATGCGTTTCAAATTGGTTTATTCTAGCGAAAAAAATATTTTGGGGTTAGGTGCACTTTAAGACACTTAATACTATTGCAATTCACCTTGTATTGTTGTTGCAATTAATTATTTGATTCATTTTGAATTAACAGGGTTCACTTGAGCAAGCGGCGTGCTCGTGGTGGGGCTGGTGGGGTGCAGTCAGCAGTTTCCCAGTTAGTGGTAAAACACAGGGAGTTGAATGACAATGAAAAGAAAGCACAGGTGAGAACAAAATGACTTACCTGCATGATTATCAAGGCCAAAATTATTATCTTCATTATCTTAGCTGGCTACCCAGCTGGACTATCCGTCTTATTCTTTAGAAAAAGATGGCAAAATCAGCCACCTACTGCTGGGAAAACTCTTTGTGACAACCCCGACATGTATGTACATTTAAACCCCTTACAATAAACCAAACCATACAATCACGAGTGCAAAAAATTGAAATTAGGGCAAACTGAATCATGATGGTGTTGTTGGGAAAAAATTTATTTGGCACATTAGACATTGTTTAAGTTTCCAGTGACCGATTGGGGCAAGGGAACTGTAAAAGGAAAGGTTTAAAAGCCAGGCCACCACCTTCACTCCAGGCCCCTTTGCATGTATCTGCATTATAGGCAAACAAGGCTGTAATGCATGCAGTATTTCTCGCACAAAAGGCTGAAATTAAAAATGCAGGACACAGACTATACTGTAAACTGGACTAATTATGACATGAATGCTGAGAGATATAATACCTAAAGGCAATTTATTTTTTCATCAGCGAATGCGCACAAGTCAACTGGATACTGCCTTGGCAGAAGAGGAGGAGGAAGAATTTGAAGAGGGTGATGAGGGTGACGAGGAGGAAGAAGCAGAAGGTGTAGGAGACGCAAACAATGGAGAAGCTGGTGGGGAAGAAGGAGAGGATGAAAACCAAGATGGTGATAACGATGATGATGATGACGAAACGAAAGATGATGATGGTGATGCAGAGCAAGAGAGTAATGATGATAAAGACGAGAAGGAAAGCAGTGGAGAATCAAGTGTAGAAGAGTCAAACAGTGAGGAAGAGGAAGATGAGGCTTGAATTTAAAGGGGCATTGTCACAGGAATTTTTCCGTTTTTTGAGTCAATTCTGCCAAAATCACTGCTTTGTGCCTGTTATTGTACACAAAATGCTCCAACAGACTCACCAAGCTGAATTCAGATGAAATTTTAGCAGGGAAAACAGACCATAATATTTTTTCAGGTGATTCTTTTCAATGCAGAGCTTCAAACTTTGAAAAAATTGGCAAAGTTTTTCAAATTACAATCCATTTCCATCCTCGTCATCTGTGACAGCATACAAGAATCAATAGTTTCAATAAAGTACTATAGTCTTCGAAAACAAAATTAGACCATTATTATTTATATTAGGTTTCCTTGTTGCATCAAGCTTTTTAAAAATACCCAGCGTGACAATTCCCCTTTAATACAGTAGTACACGTAGATAATTATTTGTAGTGAACGTGTAACAAAAATGGCATAAGCATACATATGTAAATGCCGACTGTTTCAGAGAACGATGTCACATACCGTGATTGGCTTGTACATTTATGTATCTATTGCTTGATTGATGGGGGAGGCTTAGTATAACATAGCTTTCTTTACCCAGAAACCATAGTGTTAAAAAAGGTGTTGGTACAGGCCATTCATTTTGAAAAACATGACTTTGCTTTTAATACACTGCACTTGGGGAGTGGAAAATGCAGAGTGGAAGAGCTCTGTACATGCAGCGGCACAGTAAGCATTGTACTCATTCATAGTACACAGAAATTTCGATATTTTCATTTTTATTTAAACTAATTTACATTGTCCTCCTAGAGCTCTTTATGGATTAGTTTTCTCCTTATGTACAACATTACTGATAGGCACATGACTGACGTGCTTGCTAATTTTTTACGTGAATGAAAGTTTGCAACTTAAGTAGGAAAAGCATTCTTAGCTAATAACAATGAGCAAAGCAAGCAGCAATACACCTGACTGAAGAAATGTTGACCCACAAAGAGAATAAATGAACAATGGACCCACTGTTTACTGGGAAATCATTAAAAATTAATATTAATGACCATCTCTATCAGATAATACGGTAACTATTAAGGCAGATTACAGGCTAGGAGGCGCGGTGACCTAATGGTAAGTGTGCTCGTCTCTGGATTGAGCGGTCCTGGTTCGAGCCCTGGCCCGGGACATTGTGTTGTGTTTTGGGCAAGACACTTTACTCTCACAGTGCCACTCTCCACCCAGGTGTATAAATGGGTACCAGCGAATTTACTGCTGGGGGCGATGGACCACCATCCCATCCAGGGGGGAGTAGAAATACTCCTAGTCGCTTCATGCTACGGAAACCGGAGATAAGCGCCGGCCTGATGAGACACTTAGGCTCGAATGCAGACTTATATATCTTGTATACCAATAAGCTTCAGGGACCATGGAACTTTGGGGTTCGGTGGGCTATAGCCCCCCACCAATAATTTTGCCGGTATTTTGTTTTTCAAATCTTTGTGCCATATTATAATTATGTTTTAAATGTAGGTTTTTGTGCAGAAAACTAACAATGGTGATAAAAATGACAAGAATTTCTTAGGATTGATAGAAATAACATGGTTCCAGTGATTTCAGAAGCTCTAAATTTCAAAATTTGCCAGGGGGGCTTGCCCCCAGACACCCTCAGCACTACACACAAGCTAGCCTCACCAATCCAAATTATGCTGTGCTGTCTACAGAGAATCCCATAGTTTTTGCTTTTTCACATGGTTGACATTTCAATTAGTTGCATAGAACTAACCAGGTTTTTACAAGAAACACTTACACTTGTAACATTTATTTTCAACATTGAAAATAATTCAACCCTCTGTACAATAAACAAAATGATGTGGTCCAAATAAACATGATATCATTACATAATTTGTCTTTGTTGTTGTCAAGTTAAATTCCATTTGGGTAAAAACAATACCCCATAAAACTGTTGCTCATAAGAAATGTAGTGGTGCTGCGTTCCCCTGTTTTTGATTGGAAAGTAAATGATTGCATTTTGTTTTTAAAAGTTGTAAATATCAACAGGTAGAATATGCCCAAGTTCACTCTTCAGCCTGGTTTCATCAACAGGGCTAACTCCTTATCATGTACGTGTAAAATAATGCCTTTCTGGGAGCTAAGTAAAATATCAAACATGAGAGAGTGTTTCAACACATTTCCAAACACTGAGAAGAGAGTTGAAAATGTGATGCACAGCTTTTGACAAACTTCGAGGTATTTGATATATCTTCTCAATTGAAACTAAAACTACGGAGAAAACGAAGAAATAAAAATTAATCGTAAAAAATCTATGCTAATTTAGATCACATTTCCAAACCATGATTACTGATTTCCTTATTAATTAGTCTGAGAAGCTGAAATCTCAACCCAGCTAACTCAGGGGAGTAGTGTGGTTTTTCTGTCTAGGTACGCATGGAAAGAGAAGGTAAATGAGTGCCAAAGGCGCGAGCCACTGGGGGATCTGTGGGGGTCTGGGAAATTTTTAGGGCCTCTAGGGAAAAGTTTCATAAATCAAAGCATGAAATAAATAAAGATATTTACGTACATGCGTATATGGTCGCTGTGCCCCTGTAACTGGGCTGAACTTCAACATCCAATCAGACCCTAAGATTGTGAGCATTATACTAAGCAGTATTCATGCTCACTGGCTTTGTAAACATCACTACTCTGTAAAAGTCTGTCAAGTGAATCTTCAACTTGTTGTAATGTCACATGGCGAAACTTGTGAGAGGAGTGAAGGACATCCATGATGGCCCATTTAGATACTGAGGAATTTGATGGTGCTATAACCAAGAAAACAGTTTCAACATCATTATTCATAAAACAATGTACTGAAAGTATGCCCAAAATAAGTTTCGAAGACAGTTCAAAGCAGATGTACATTATTCAAACTCTTACAAGTACAATGTTGTTCTCCATAATAAATGTACAATGTTGTGCAAAAATTATGTGCATTCACAATCTTTACTTTTACTTCAAAATAATTATCTGAGTGATGGAGAGAGGACCAATTGACTGACTGATGGACAGATAGACAAATTGATGGACTTGCTGACTGATTGACTTACTGACTGGCTGACTGATTGATTGATTGATTGATTGTCAGATTGATTGGCTGATTACCTGAAATTTTTCTAATTGCTTTCAAGATGGCTGGTCCTAGGTTGTGCTCGTGACTGATAACCTGCAGGAAAGCAAAATGAGATGCTAACACTTTAGTTCCAGTAAGGCAACTGCAATCAATCAGGGAGTAATTTTTGTCTCATTATCTTATCAAATGTCATAAAGCTTGACTGGAAAAAAAGCGGTTTTTGGCAGTTACTTGATTCACGATCATTCCCTTTGCAAACTTCTGCACTGTTTATCTCAATTTCAGAGGTACTGGATCAGTATTGTTTGTAAAAACCCAGATTCTTACCTCATATAGATCTTTCCTAGAGTCTTTAAAGTACACCAAGCCATCACTGTCCAGATTCTTAACTGCTTGACGAATGACTTTCTTTGCTTCATAAGCACCATCCAGCTTTTTAGCTTCCTGATAAAAATTTAGATTGAGGATGCAGTGTGGCTACTTAAACTTGAACCACCAGGGAGTTAATTAACAAATAAAAACAAACCTTCTAGACCAAAGGACAAAGAAACTGATTACAGCCCGAAATGGCAGAGCTCGCAGAAGGCATCTTTCACCTTACCTGATTAGTACATTTTTCCTTGACTAATTCCATTGCTACCTGTTGTATGTCTGGTTCTGAACACAATGTTCGAAACTGGAACGCGACCATATTATTTTCCACGAGGTGCATCAAAATAGTTTTCTTAAGTTCCTCCTCCTTTGATACACCACCATCCAATGCTTTAAAATCTTCAAGTGATGGTGTAAACGGTTCTTTGTAGACTGTATTGCTAAGATTAACAGCTTCCAACCAGAAAAGGAGTTCTGCATTGGGGTCTGATTCTGGATCTAACACCTGTTAAGGTTTTGCTTTACATTATCTGATAACATACATATTAGTATCACCCAGCTAGTGGACTGATGCATATCCTGCATTTTAACTGGCTATGCTACTAGATGACTATTAATTAGTAGCAAATAGTCCTCAAGTCGCAATTGAGCTTGACGCTTTCTTTCGTTTTATTCCCAAATAAATATTTTTTCAACTTGCATTTGCTAACTTTATTATTGCCTTTTCTGGCCGACTAGTTGGGTGATACTAAAACAATTAGACCCTTCGCCCTCAGGACCACGGCTCAATACCCCATTCGGCTTCCAAACATTTCACTGTGATCACCAAAATCAAATTAATTTTATACCTAGTGACAGAACAGCAATCTACAGATTGATCAAATATAACTGTAAAGGTAGCTGTTTACAGTTCTTTTAACTCTTAAGGCTCGTGATAAAATGTTACTTGTCAACTAGGACAGCAATGGATAGAATCTACTGGCCCCAGACTTTCAGACAGGGATTCCTTTGCACCGTAACACAAACAATGACTAACAAAGGCATTCAACATTAGTTAGCAAAATACCACAATATTCGCTGCTGATTGAGCAACATGAATCGATGGCGCAGAGGTGAGAGCATTCGCTTCACACCAATGTGGCCCGAGTTAGATTCCCAAACCTGGCATCAAATGTGGGCTGAGTTTGTTGTTGGTTCTCGTCCTTGCTCTGAGGGTTTTCTCCAGGTTCTCTGGTTTTCCTCCCTCCACAAAAACCAACAATTCTAAATTCCAAATTTGATCGGGAATCCTAGGGCCACAGGATTGTTGGTCGAAAGGTTATTATGTGTTACCCTCAGGTGTGGCCACCCAACAAACTTGTTTTGACAAGTTATAATTAGCCAATCAGAGAGTGTGAATTTGTTTGAGCTGTCCCGCCTCCTTGCAATGTTCAAAACTGTTGTCATGAAACCTGTCGTGCTTTTAACAAGGAGGCAGGACAACTCAAACAAATTCACGCTCTTTGATTGGCTAACTTGTTGAAAAAAAGTTTGTTGGGTGGCCACACTAAGGCGTGTCACACTGTAACAAAGCTGATTTGATTCTCTTTGGATACATATCTGATCAACTGTTAGTTGCCTTTGCTCTCTGAAAACAGATATCCTGCCTTGTACAGTCACTAGCTGGCCAAGGCTATACAATTCCCTTCTGTCATCGTCACTTTGATCTTCAGAATGCCACCAACAGCAGGCAATTGTGCCACTCCCATCATCAACTATTAGTAGATAAAAATAATACAAATAAGTTTTCAAATACAGCGTCAACTGTTATATGCTGTGGTAATATTCTCCAGCTTGGGATACCTATAGTGCAGACGTTCTTGTTGAATATTATTTGTATGCCACACACTAATTTGTGCAAGGAATGGGTGACATCTGAAACTGTTCTCCTTGGGTGTATGATTGACCTACTTAAGGTAAATTTCAAAGAAACGGTTCACAGCAAAATAATTCTGTACAGCAGAACGTCTCTACAACAGGTTGTGAGAAAAATACTGGCCAAGTGGAAATTATGAGAGGTGGCCATTTTTAGTGGAGTTGTCCCTGGGGAGTTGTCCATTCCCTATTTAGCCAATAAGAAAGGAGACCAGATGGATACTTATTTCCTAGCTCTCCTCTGAGAGAATAGGGCCATATGTATGGCATCATCGAAACACTTGGGAGTTGGGAGAATTCAAGACAGTTAACCCTTGACTCCGTCTCGAGTTTGCATGACTGCCTGTTTGAATTCTGCCAAGCCCCCCCACCCCCCCTCCTCTATTGCTTAACTAGTAAGCTTACTGTTTACCTCCATAAGTTGTGAGTTTCTCCTTTCCATCTACACTCACTATATAGCCCAGAATTTCCACTCTTATCACAGGATGATTGATGGAATAACAGTACACTCCTAAATTAACAGAATGCAATTGAATAAATTATTAATAATAATAAATTATTAATATATTCATAATTAATAATATATTAATAATAAATTATAATAATAATTAAAAATCTTTAAGGAGGAAGCTACTGTCACCATGAGTGGTTTTCATGCTCTTATCATGTCATACACAATGTGGTCCTTGCAGCAGGGGGGGGGGGAAGGGGGGTCACTTTTCAGAATTAAGTATGTTCACTTGGTGTTTTGTATTTATTTTTCTACCTTGATATTGCTGTCAGAATTTTGGTGATCAAGAATATTAATGTCTTTTGTCACAATTGGTTGCTGCTATTTAGGCTGTGTCTGTTGTCAAATACTGCCTTCAATGGGCTATACGGGGATGTGTAGCTGTAGCTGCTTTTGTACCCCTCAGTCCTGAACAGGGTATATAATTTCAAGTAAGTCTGTTCTAAATGTGGTTTGGACTCATCCTAGACAGGACGACAGGATATGACTTCAAGACTTTCACTGAGTTTTAAGTATATTCAGTATTTAGTTAGCCGGTCATCAATCAACACAAGATCACTTTCAGGACAAGATATTAGTGCTTATTAGTATAAGAAATGTTATTTTTGTCCTAAACAGGGTCAGGGCTTCAAACCTCCAGTGGGCAACCCTATACCCAAACTTGGGTAAAGTACCCCCTCCCATCCCCTGGCCAAAATTCAAAATTCATGTGAATCACCAAAAGTTTTCAAACACACATTACATGGTCCTTTACATGACATATCAACCTGCAATCTTTTTAACCATGTGCAGGCTGTTTATCACCTTAGTCTGCAATACTGTCTAATTTTTTTGACCAATGAAAAGGTTCCAAGTAAATACTGCCAATCATATATAAATGTTGACAAAAGTTCTATGATAACAACACTCTTTCCCAGACAAAACTGCTTGAAAACCATACTCTTCACAACAGCTCATAACAATAATGAATATAGCTCATAATTATACAAGAGTAACCCACCCAACCCCACACCCACAATCCCCCATCCCCTTTTCCCATGGTGTTTATACCTTTGTAATCTGAGTATTCCTCTAAACATTTTACCTCCTGGACAAACATTTTCATGTGAACCCAAAACAAGGGATTGAGCCCCCAGAAGCGAACAGGAAGGAAACTGCTGCCTTTCTCTGCTTTATCCGTCATCATAGCCATCATTGGTACATTCCATTACAAAGGTTAAGTCCAATTAATTCGAAATAAATATCAAAATCTGTCCACAATTTCACAATATATCAGAACTTATTTAGTGATTTTAGTTCCTTTTTCCCGCGCCCGCGATTTCGAAGTTTGGGGACTGGGGTGGAACGCCTGGTAGATATTTTTCACCGTTTGTTCCTGCCGGTCTGCAGTTCTGCTTCAACAAGAACCAATATATTTAACGGACATCAGATTCATACATTTTATTCTAAATTATATTTTAATGATATGGGCGATTTAAGTAATGCCCAAGCTAGCGATCAGATCAGATCGCGGCCTTTTCGATCCTCGTTTGACATGGATGACGTGCCTGAACTGAAGCCAAGACCCAGTGATGCAGATTCTGTGGAAGAACAAGTGGAAAGGCTCGAGACTGCATTCGGAATGGTTCTAGAAAACATAGGAGAAGATAAGGATCGGCAGGGTCTTTTGAAAACACCCTCCAGGGCAGCCAAGGCCATGTTATTCTTCACGAAGGGATACGAAGAGACCGTTTCTGGTGAGCTTATCTTTATCATTTACGCGGGAAAAGAGACGAACGTGCTTTCTCGTCCCTAGACCTGGCAAAGAACAGCGTGTTTACAAATAAATCCTGAAAATAATATATTGATTTGAAGATCCCAGTTTTTGGTGCCCTTTGATTTTAATGCCAGCGTTAGAGCAGGTGATTATTTAGAGGTTACATTTTTACCGATCAGGGATATTGTAAAATGTTTGATTAGTACGTGTAAACAAAACGACGTCACAATATACAAGTATTAGGTTTTATCGCTGATATTGTTTAAAATCAGTTAGCTGAAATTTGATATGCAATTTGGTTTCATTTTATTCATTACGATTCTCAACTTATTGTAATTTGTCCAACTAACACAGAAATCGTGCTGTGTTCAAAAAGCGATCTGAGCAGAAGTATTCCCTGTTGGTATTTAATTAAACATACATGAAGCAATTAAAATCTCTTGACTATTTGAAAATGATGTGCAAAATTTAGCAGCATTGTTTTATTTGATTGCCCTATTACAGAGATTCTATTCATATGCAAACTAAATCCAGAACTGAACATGCAAACTGACTCAATTCATGCTGAAGTAATTCTTTAGCCACCTCCAGCCTAGGGATTGCCAACTCTAAGAAGGTCTGTTTCTGGGAATCTGAAGATTTTGCAAGGAATTGGAAGACTCAGGAAGTTTTCGAGGAAACGTGAAATAATGTAGTTAAAAATATTTAGGGAAGCTTGCAATTGTTCAAGAATGATTGTTAGAGTTACTTTGGAATACTTTATTCACTCTTCATGATATTGCTATGGCAACACCGAGATTCTAATTTTTTCTCAACCCCAATGGTGGAACTAGATATGAATTATCATAGCAATGTGAAGAGCTATTAACACCTCTAATTTGCCTTTGAATGTAAATATATTTTTCATGTTTGCTTTGTTCATAAATTTTGATAATGCAATGGGATCCTGATACCCAGGAGGGGGGGGGGGGGACTTGACCCATATTTTGGTATAGGGGTGCCACTGGAGGTCTGAAACCCTGACCCTGTTTAGGACAAAAATAATGTCCATCACCTACCCTGTTTAGGACAAACGAAAACTTTTTTATACCAGTGCTAACATTTAGTCCTGAAAATGATCTCGTGTTGACTGATGACCGGCTAAATAAATGTTGATGAATGTTTCTGATTTTGACAAAAGCTTGAAACCATACCCTGTTTAGGACAACCCTTGACACTTGAAATTGTATACCCTGTTCATGACTATATATACCCTGGATATATACTATACCCTGTTCATGACTATATATACCCGGGTATATACTATACCCTGTTCATGACTATATATACCCCGGGTATATACTATACCCTGTTCATGACTATATATACCCTGGGTATATACTATACCCTGTTCATGACTATATATACCCGGGTATATACTATACCCTGTTCATGACTATATATACCCGGGTATATACTATACCCTGTTCATGACTATATATACCCTGGGTATATACTATACCCTGTTCATGACTATATATACCCTGGGTATATACTATACCCTGTTCATGACTATATATACCCGGGTATATACTATACCCTGTTCATGACTATATATACCCTGGGTATATACTATACCCTGTTCATGACTATATATACCCTGGGTATATACTATACCCTGTTCATGACTATACATACCCGGGTATATACTATACCCTGTTCATGACTATATATACCCTGGGTATATACTATACCCTATTCATGACTATATATACCCTGGGTATATACTATACCCTGTTCATGACTATATATACCCGGGTATATACTATACCCTGTTCATGACTATATATACCCTGGGTATATACTATACCCTGTTCATGACTATATATACCCTGGGTATATACTATACCCTGTTCATGACTATATATACCCGGGTATATACTATACCCTGTTCATGACTATGTTCCATACCCTATCCAGTGGTACATCCCTGTATAACCCATATAAGGGAGTACCCCCAGGGTAGAGTTTGATTTTGCTGGGCTATTTCTTGTGGGAAGTGAAAGTGTGCGGAGTTTCCCCCCGCAGACAAAAAATCCTAGGTACTGCCCTGCCCTCTCCCCGACCCTGGTATAATAGACCAAAATTACTAACAGGAAAACAGAATGTAGTGGGGCAATAATGAGTCCAGACTACCAGTAATTTGATTTTTTGTGGCATTAACAGAGTGCTTTCAAAAAGTTCTGGATAAGTTTTTATTGTGTAGTTCCATAAATTATCCATACCTCCCCCACAGAAGTGTTTATCCTAAGACCCTCCCCCTCCCACACTCCTCTGGAAATTCCAATTAAACTTCCTGCATTCCTTTCATTTTTGGCCCTAGACAACCCCTTATCCCCAGGGATTTCCATTCCCTTTGTGGGGGGAGTACAGATATTTTCTGGAACTACACATTTTCAAATTCATCCAGCTTAGTGTGGAAGTAGCCTGAATCTCAGTCGTGTGGTTAATTATCAGTTTGTAACCTGAGATTCATTTCTGTCAGGTATTCTAAATGATGCTGTTTTTGATGAAAATCATGACGAGCTGGTCATAGTAAAGGATATTGATATCTACTCCTTATGTGAGCATCATCTAGTACCATTTATGGGAAAGGTATGTAAGTTAAAAGTCCTGTCCGGTCATCCACGACAAGTAGATTTTCCTACCAGGGAAGTAACTTTTTATGGTCTTTTGCCCAAAAAGCAAGGGACCAGCAACCAAATAACCTGCTGACTAAATCACAGCACAGTGGAATTTAAGTTTTCTTCTGAACGCTGCTACAGATGCCTGTGTCTAAACCGATGATTTCTCACGTGTATGTAGTGGAATATTGAATTTTCCAATCTCCTAGGAGGACATACATTGGGTGGAGACTGAGTAAAGTTGTGGCCTTATGGTTAGTGTGCTGACTTTGGATCAAATCGTCCAAGTTTGCGCCTTGGCCGGGGCACTGCGTTGTGTTCTTGGGCAAGACACTTAACTCTCACAGTGCCTCTCTCCACCCAGGTGTATGGGTATACAAAGTAGGGGAAATAATGCTGGGGGTAACCCTGCAATGGACTAGCATCCCGTCCAGGGGGGAGTAGAAATATTCCTAGTCGCTTGCTGCAGAAACTGTGATAAGCTCCTGACTAGTGGTATGGGCCAGTCGACGCAGACTTGAATTAGTTACCTGAGTAAAGTAAATCCAATGGACCCAGCAAGACATTAGAGAAATAGAGAAATAGAGGGAAGTGTTTTGGGATCACCGGCTTTCACACTTGAAGAAAACTTCAAAATCGTCCACCATTCCAGTTTGTTTGTCTGAGTCTTGCCTGAGTCAATACATCACGGGCCTCGCTATTGAACAACTTGGTTTGAGATATATTGTGTGGATCAAGAGATTAGGATTCCTTTAGGCTTTGCTAATTAGACTAGCCAGGTACTCAAATATGATATTTCTGTTATTTCTTATTGTAGGTTCATATCGGCTATTTACCAAACAAGAGAGTAGTGGGACTTAGTAAGCTTGCTAGGTAAGCTGTACGGTAGGATTAGGACAGAACTTGCAACAAATTGGTGTTAAACTTAATTAAAATAATAATCATTATAACAGTATGCTGTTGGCTGAACTAACATAAGAGGTGAACACATTTAACAACTGAACTGATTTGAACTGCAAAAATTGATAACATTAATTGGAGCAGTGTCACAACACCAAAACCAAACCAATGATCACACTGGCTTATCATAAAGGGCACATTGAACCAATCAAAAACTCAAACAAAGTACACGGCTGCAAATACCAATTAGACAATGGCCGATCAAAATATCCTTACATTTTTTTACGCCTTCCTGTGCTATTTTGTGTCGATGACGCGTTATCGACTTATTTTTTTTATTTTTTTTTATTTTTTTCGACTTATGTAATACAGCATCCCACGTCACTGCTGTTTTGTCTGATCAAAATGGTGACTTAGTCAGGACTGTCACATTTTCACGGGAAAAAATTATTTGCAGCCCCGATAGATGTAGCCTGCACAAAGCATGGGGAAACGAGTCACGATTGGTTTTGGTTTTTCATCTGATTGCGTGAGAAACTGGCATGAATGTTTTAAACCAATCATTACGTGTAGTAATACAAAACCAAAGCAAACAGGATTTACTTTCACCAGCTGAGAGCAAACCACAGACTGTAATTGTAATGCTTCTTGCTTGTTGCAGGATAGTAGAAATGTTTAGCCGTCGATTACAAGGTTAGTGGACAGGTATAATTGAAAATGAAACGATTGTTACTGTAAAAGAAGCCAGCTAATGTACAGGCGTAAAGGAAAACTCTACATACAAGCCTAGTGGCCCATCAGGCCAGACCTGAAACAAAGTTCAAAGCGGAATTTTTCTACTTCCCATGGATGCTAGTCCATCATAGGGTTATCCTCAGCAATTAATTCATCAAAACCTGTTGATACACCTGGATAGAGAGTGTCTTGCCTAAAAACACAATGCAGTGCCCCAGCCAGGGCTTGAACGCAGACTACCCAATGCAGACTCGGCACACTTACCATTAGGCCACCTCAGGACACCCAACTTACAATGATAGGCCTGCAATGTGTGCAAATTACAAGTAGCCATGTGTCTCTGTGTGCCTACAATGTTCCGTATTGTTTATTCATTTAGTAGTATTGGAGTTAGGAATGCCCTCAAAATTAGGCTTCCACTCGAAATGCATGCTCTGTTTTTTTGCAGAGGCAATTTTTTGCAAAGTGCTCATAGCTCTCAAGGCTACTTTTGTCAGTGCTTTTGCTCGCAAAGAAAAATGCTGTGCTCAAATGCTCGTAAAGACTTGTAAAGACCATTATTTTGATACCCCTATTAGTTATCGCCCCTGGTTCATCCTTCAGTAGTTGTCATACTTTTTTCCTGTAGCAGTTTAAATGTGTGTTGCTTCTGTTGTAGTTCAAGAACGTCTGACAAAGCAGATTGCCATGGCTTTAACTGAAGCTGTCAGTCCAGCAGGAGTAGGCGTTGTCATCGAGGCTACGTGAGTATTATGTCTAAAGAATAGACTGATTATCCCAGTCTTTGTGTTTTTACTGATTCAAACATTTTGACTGGGCTGACACCCCCTGTTTCCTACTGCTTTTTCATATGATTTATCTCTTCAGGCACATGTGCATGGTGATGCGTGGAGTACAGAAGCCGAGCAGCAAGACTGTCACCAGTTGCATGCTGGGAGTCCTGAGGGAGGACCCCAGATCACGAGACGAGTTCTTGGCCCTGATTAGAGACCGGGGCAGATAGTTAATGATGATTAACCATAGCGCAATGATTTCATTTTACCACATTTGTCGTTGGTGCAAATTCAAACTGGTTCTACCTTTTTATAAGGAAATTGGTCTTGACTAGTTAGCTAAAACAGGGCTCGAAATTAATGCTCGCGAACTCGCAAAATGCGAGTGTTTTTTGAAATTTGCGAGTGAAAAAATATCAACTAGTGAACATTTGCGAGTAAGAATCGTCTCCAAAACGTTTTCAAAAAAGCTGTTCAAATTGAGTTTCATGTTTGGACAAATTTTTTTATTTAGCTTTTCAACTCATTACTTCAAAAGTATCAATAACAATTTTAATTTTTAAATTTGCTAGTTGGCTCTCCAATTTGCTAGTAGGAAAAACTGTCACTAGCAAGACTTCGCTAGTGGACTAAAAAGGTTAAGTTCGAGCCCGTAAAATTCCCAAGTCTCAAATCAAAAATGATGTAACACCAGGGCTGCAAATAATTTCTTCACATGAAAGGAGAATGTGTACGACTAAGTCACCGTTTTGATCGGACAAAATAGCAGTGATGTTCATTGTTGGACATCATATCACAGAACTCCTTGACAAAGTGTTGTCAACACAAGACATTGGCATAAAAAAATTGTCCAGACATTGTGTCCGACTACAGCTGGGATTTAATCGGACATTTGCAAATGCTGTTGTTTGACTTTTACTTGCAGCCCTGCAACTTGCTAAGCTTCTAGGAGGATGGAACGGGGGGATGGGGGGTTTTCAATTTTTCTCGTGATTCTAAGATAGAATGAACAAGCTACCACCATTTTGACAGAAAATTATTTTAAATAAGTTAGTCAGAGTAGTTATATGTTTTCTTGTCAAAAATGTTTAATTTACCAACTTTAGAAAGCAAAAAATAAACGGCTTATGCCCTTTTCCATGGAAACAGTCCACATGGTAAAATCCTGACCAAGAAAGAACCAATCAGAACGCTTGGATTTCCTCAAGACTACTTGCCATATAATAATAGTTGCATAGACATGTATTGTCCTAGAGTCCGCAATGTTCCTCCAAATCTTATGTTGAGGCATAAGCTGTACATGCTGTTGATCATGTTTATCAAGTTTTCTGTGATTCCAATTTCTTTTCAAGGCACTTAATTTTGTGTGTCTAATTTTGTGATTTTTTTTCAATTAATTTGCCGTTCACTCACTCACTCACACCTTTTACGCCTGGTGGCATGCAGGGCTACTCCAGATCTTCCCCATTTCCTTCTCCACTGTCTACCGCCATGTGATCTTTGAGTTGCCCCCCAATTGCCATTAATGACTGTTAAATTATTACAAAATTGAAGACATGCAAACTTAAGAAATCAATAAATAAGGTATTTTGTAATGCTTGCAAATTTATATTGAGTAGAAATTCCAGTGGAAATTGAGGTATATTTTTTTCATACTAAACCTATTTATTATCAAAATGCAGTTCATTCTTCACATACTACAAGATTTGGAAACCAATGAACTAGAGAAATGTGGGATGTAAGCAAAATTATTATTATAATTATTATTATTGTTATTGTTATTATTATTATGGGTAACCAAATGGTGACAAGTGAAATTAAGGAATAATTTCACGTGTATTTTGTGAAAATTCTTATAATTTACCTAGCCTTTAGGTGAGGGAACTTATTAGAATTTTGACAAAATGCAAGTGAAAATTAAATTCTTTCCTAATTTCATGATTATACAGTTTGATTACCTTTTAACATCATAGGTGACAAATTACACTCATTATCGTGAGTTTCTACTTTGTTTATCGAGAAATTTCACGCCGGACGTTGCCATAGCAATTTTGTAATTTCACATATGAAATTAACACTGAAATTTTAATCAAGGAGTAATTTGTCACCCATCATATTATTATTGTTATTGTTATTATTATAAGTGTGTAGGTCACCGCAAGCAGGCCGTAGAGATGAATGTTTGGTAATTAAATATTTTTGTACTTTAATTCAAGTAAGAATATTAGGATAAGGGCCCTAGGCAGTAAATATAATACCGAAACTCTCGCATGTAAACAATAACAAAGGTGTGGGCCCTACTAGGCCCCTTTAAATTCAGGTCTTTGGAAATATAGGGAAGATATTTGTTTACAAACATTGTTTTTGTTATTTAAATTGCCAACAAGTTAAACAAAAGAGCTCTTTATTTCACCAACCAATAGTTCTTGGCATTTTTGTATACCTTTGTACATGCTATATCAATATATCAGAATGCTGTAATCATATAAAATAGTGACAATAAATCACATGGCACATGAATGATGTTGTTAGTTCATCTTTCTTTTTATCGCGTTTCAAAAGTGTTTAATGAGTGCGATGGTGATGTATGTCAATATTGTGTGTCAATGGTGTGTGCATCATTTGATGAGTACTTCAATTACAACTGTTCACTTTCACTCAGGTTTTGCTTGTGGTTAGCCTCTCTTTGTTGGTAGGGGTAATACTACAAGTAAAAGCGATTAAGAAACCTATCCTTACTAATTTTAAAATGTTTCGGGGTTTGGCGGACCGAGGTGGTAGTGTAGCTGCCGGTGAGAGAGGGATGAGAGCATGTTAGAAGTTTCGGGTTTGATTCTGGTTGGTGGCGTTCAATTTTCCTTTTTCTTTTAGTAAAAAAAAAGCAAATTCGATGACAGCTAAGAAAATTCTAAGTGTCGCTAAAATGGCATCGACTGCTTACAAACCGGACGTGTGCGGTGCCTATACCCCTCTAGGGTTATTTATGGCAATAAGCAAGACAACAACGAGCCAGGGTGCATTTTTTGTGGCCCCTCCGACGCTCTGTGTGGATTTTTCGGCGTACTGGCGTACAGTCGAAGTCTTTGGAATAAACTGGAGTGTGTAAGCCGGCGTACAGATTACTATTTTGTCTTTAGAGAATATCGTAGAATTTGGATAACTTTGGCGTACTCTTTTTTTGACGGAAGGTGTATTCGAGATTTATGCTGCCGAGTGTGGTGGGGATGCCGGATGCAAAGTGGACCTTTTAGCGGGTTGAAAATCATCACTTTTTTGTGGAAGCTAACAGAATGTACTATAAGGCGAATTTCTAATTTGGTGCATTCACTTAAGAAATCTGGATATGGATTGGTGTTTGTAAAACCAACAGACATATAGTTGGCCCGAACGCAACGTTGCCAGCTAACTGTTTTTGTGTTCAGCATCTACTATTTTTGACTAACTTCAAATTCCAGTTTTAAAAGTACATTAAATCTTCAATATTTCATGTTTCTCTTAATTTGCCCAACTGATCTGAGAAAACTGCCTCCCGAACATACCCAAAAATCACCCGAAAATTTTACAAAACACCCCAAATTAAACACCACCTTCGAAACTCTGACTAGATATACGACCTTGTCCAATGTTGGCACTCGCCGGACGTTTTTCAGCTAATCTTCTCCAACCTGGACAGCGTGTGGTACAAAATCACCTTGAACAAGGAAGAACAATTTATTTGACACTATCCTTTTATTTGGAAAGGATGTACTCAATCTTGAATAGTCACGGTAAATTTGAAATTAATGATGTCTGCTTTACGAAAAGGATTGACGGAGTTCACGAAAAAAAATTAATCTTATTTGTCTAACTCTTCGAAAACAACATTGTAACAATCGTGTAAATAACTAAAACTTTGGGGAGCTCGGCATTATTCTTCCTTTGAACAAAAGTTATGTTCTTTAATCTGAAAGTGAATAATATTTGTTTTATATACCGTTAGCGTAAGCACGGCCAGCATTTTTTAACCGAACATTTTTTAACCGCAGTTTTTAACCGAACAGGGATAGTCCATTTCGAGGGTTGTTTTCATTCTCTTTGCGTGCAGGACTGAGCAACACTTTTCCAAGTGGTGAGTTAGGGGCTTCCGATCCGCGTAAACTTTGAAAAGAACACCGCGACAAGCGCTCGGTAACGATGACACATTTTGAAAAGTTTAGCCTAACCCAAACTTTTCAAGTTTGTCAATTATAATCCTTCTCAGTCTTCCTCATTCAAATTTATTCTTGTTTCTTTTCAGTTATTGTAACTTCATTGGAGTTTTTTTCCTTGTTAAACTATTATGATCGGAAGGAAATTTAATTCAGATGATGTTATTCAGGGTGACTGTGCCCTTCAAATTTCCGAATTTTTGCTTGATATTGACCCATCTCCCGTAGATAATACATTCCTTTTAGAAAGCTTTCTTGCTTTCTTATAATGAATCCTTACATGATGTACTGGGAATTCCTGAACTTAAAAATCGCTTACGTACGGTTAATGTAAATTCATGATCATGATAAATACTTTGGACCAACAAACGTTTTAAAAGTATTCTTCCTTTAGCTAGTAATTCTTGTCCCAGTCCATTCCTCCTTGTAAAAACAATAACTGAAATGTCCCGAGGACTCGGCGTAAAAGCGCCGAAAAATATGCTTTGATCTTTTTTTCATTGTTCCGACTTACGTCATCGACAAAACTGAACTGAACAACAACAACTTTCAGCAATTTTGAGTGCTGTATAAATATATATTCACTGAAAATATTTCATTTAATTTCAATACGGCTCAAAAGTGCGGAATGAATTTCTATTAATAGTCTATCTTTTTCGGCTTCCGTTCGTGCTTCATTCTAGTAAAAATTGATCGGCTGTGTGGGATGGGGAATATCAAGTCGAGATGGAAAGGAAAATGTAAATTAAAGTGAAGGTTTAAAATTAGAATTGTAATAATAGATGAAAACTAAAATAAACTGGTAACACCTCGAGGTATTCTCGCGTGGGCAGTTCATTTGCATGGTTTATTTTTGCCTACTTTATGTCCAGTGTTCTTATAAATTCACCTTTATCTATGTACTTGAGATCATTACATTTTTTTCTAAATTATCTTTTACGCAACTGTTGAAATAGAGGTAAGGGAAGGAATCTAAAAAAGTGAAAACCGAACCCAGTGAAAATAGCCTGGCTTCGTCCCACGCGCGCGATCCCAAGTGACACGTTTGAAGACATTGAAAGTTCTTTGAGAACCACGAAGAAGCTGGACTCGTGAATTGATGAGAGCCGATCAGGTGAGCGAGAAATTGAAACCGGCACAGGTTGTTTAGCTAGTTTGATTCTGAGAAGTTCAGTGCTCAGTAATGATCAATGACAAAACTAGATCTTTAAACAGATGACACCCTTTGGGAAGTTTAGCCTAAATTTGTTTCAAGCTTGATCAGGAACGATATCCTTCTCAATCTTCCTTATTCGGACAGTCCTTGTTTCTCAGAAACAGGTCTTTCATTGCCTCCTATCTGGTGTTTCCCTACCTTGGTAAACTATTATTTCAAGGCTTCCTTTGTTTTGAAGGAAATTTTGTTCCAAGCCAAAGATTAATATTGAGCAACAATGCAAATGAATCGTGGGTAGATTTCAGTGCAATTACTCGAAGTGGTACGTGTGTTCCGGCGTGTACTTACAAGTACGTTCAAAGTTGCCTTAAAATTATTTCAGTTTCGAAAAATCGTCTTTAAAAAAATGGAACATTCGCTTTGGATGAGAAAACGGCATTTTACTGTACAGTTTGAATTAGTTTATCCCCGGGGCAAAAAGTTGGTGAGATTAGAATAATGATTACTAGTTAAAACTATCAGAATTATGCATTTCAACACAGTAAAAATACGTGATTCGCGATCGGCACGCGAGTCATCCCAGAAATAATTTGTGATATGAGCGTTTTGAAATTACCGATTTTAACCCGCGAGGATACTCAATGAACATAACGTCCTCCATACAACTGAAATACTTATAAGACAAATAGTAAAAACACTGAACTTTGTCAAGACAAAATCTTAACCCACATACGTCATGCCGCGAGATGGCAATTCAGTACCAGAATACAGAAATAACTAATTTTTGTTACCCTGATCAAAAATGTCCTTCCGTCCTTCGGTCAAGGAGTTTTACAAACTTGTAAAAATGTCCAAATGTGTTTATTTGTGCTATTTAATTTTGTCCTGGATACTATTATTCGAGTAGGCATGGAGAGGCCCAAAATACTATAATCAACTTGTAAAACAATTTCTTTTCATGTTTACTAATTGATTTGTAACTTGAGGTCACGTACGGAGGCCGGATAAATTTATTTATACGAATTCATAAACTTCACGACCGTTGAGTGTTCAAAGAAACTGCTAATATAAGGGCGTCCAAACTATCCCTTGCAATCAAAATTTCCTTTGAAAAATGGAAATTAAATGGAAATTAAATACCAAACCATTTTCATCCTGAGAGGCTCAAATCTGCTTTGTTTAGAACTTCAATTCTTTACAGTGAAAGTGTTATGAAAAGTTTCCCTCTTCCACCGATAAAACAAAAGGCTACAAATTGATGAATGGACGCCTTGACCTTATTTTGTCTTCCTCTTCTTTAGAATGTTCTAAATTTGGAAAAAGGTGTTCAAATATTAACTGTGTACTGCAAATTCAATATGTTATAGAATCGAAGCGAAAGTTAGTTGTCTGATATCCCGGCAAAAAAATCAGGGCAATAACAATGAATCGAAAACACACGGCGTTACTTTTCTTGACTCAGTGTAATGTTTTGGTTTACAAGTCTATCAGGGGAAGCGTTTAAGCGAAAATGCTTTTCATCTAACGGGCGAAGATCAACTCCGATCCCAGTGACCGGTCATCCGTCGATATAATTTACATAAACTGTGACGTCAGTCGACGTCAATGGCACTTTTCCAAACAATATAAACCCACGTACTTTAGGAAATTTTGATGAAATTACAGGAAATATTCAGTTCATTCTGTGTCCTGTTTGCGATTAATTTCTACCGAAAATTCAGCTACGATCTGAACAAATTCCTGCTTGGTCGTAAATCGAAGACATCACAGAGTGGTTATCGGTGAGTTTCGTCTATGCTGTGGATAATTTTCGCTTGAATACGAAAAAGATAACAAAACTGCTCTAATTGGAAGAAATATTTTTATGACTCGTTGATGTATAGCCGTATGTTGCCTGCAGATGAAAAGTTACACTTGATATTTTATAATTGAAGAAGTTATATTATAGGTTTATGGCAGAAAATGGAAGACAGCGAGATAAACATGTCGCAAATTCAGTGTTCAATTTTGCAATAAGTATAACTCGTCGGTAATGAATCACATTTCTGTTTAGCTTCCTTGAATTGTGTTTTGAAAGATTAAATCCACAAAAAACTGTAGGTATGACGTCATCTAGAAGTAACGCTATCGCGAAATGTCCGAAATGTGTGATTACGATTGGGAAGAGAAACATGTCAGGTCAGAATAAATGCGTGACTGGGAAGGGAAACATGTCAGGTCAGAATAAATGCGTGACTGGGAAGGGAAACATGTCAGGTCAGAATAAATGCGTGACTGGGAAGGGAAACATGTCAGGTCAGAATAAATGCGTGACTGGGAAGGGAAACATGTCAAGTCAGAATTTAAATTTATTATCTTGATTTCCGTCGCGAAATAATCCCGGAAAAATCTAGTTCATATTGAATTTAGTTTTTTTTCTTGTCAAGTTTCGATGTTTGTTATTGGAAAGATTTTTATTTGATTTAAAAATCGAACTAGGCATTTGGCACATTATTTGCTTTTATTTGCCTTTTTTACTATTTCATCGCCGTTAGTGAACTTACTTTTTAGTGACTTTTGTTGCGTGATTTCGTCACGTTCAGATCTAACAGAGTCTTTCTTTCCTTTTGATTTTATTTTCTCTCAAAAAGATCTTGCTGTTCAGTTTTCTTACATCTGAAATGGTTAAAATCTTATCTTGACCACCAGGGAAACAAACATTACCAACTGAAAATGCTGCAATCTTGAGCAGTCAAAAATGGCGCGTTTTGGTTTTGGCGCGAATTCATCGTTGTTGCTACGGGTGAAGGTTGGGAGGGAGGTGGGGGCGTTTCTCTTTTTCTTCCGTCCAAGATTGTACATGTTGTTAGAACTACATTTCAGAAGATTAAAATATGTCCATTCTACTAGAATTCGGGCATTGCAGCACGTCGCATACTCACTTCACGATATTTTCCAATGAGCTGAGCTGACGAGATAAAGTTGTTTGATAGTTATGTTTTGACTTGCAGCATTAAGATTTCCGAAAGTCGTGTTTACAGGTCAAAGAGTTTTCCCGTTTAGTTTCTATTTTCGTCCGGATTACCGGAAGTGGTCATTTTATATTTCTAGAAAAGGAAAACTATCAAACTTCTACTGAATTTGATAACAACAGCATTGCAATTGCAAGATGCTATTTTTTCCTCGGGGAGCCCTCTCTCCGAGTCATCCACAATTCTGTCACATCGCCGTATTTGATTTTCGTGCCCATCTCGAAATAGTTACAATTTTAAAATAACGAAAATAACTCTTATCTGCCGAGCATTTTTCCATAACCCCGTTATCGGATCAATATATTCAAAGGCACTTAATATTCGTAATTCTACCCCCATGTAATAAAATTCCAAACTCAGGTAGTTGTATACAAGCTTTAGCGTCGATTTAGCGGAAAAGGGTCAACTCAATATCCCGAGCTGATCATCCCGATTAAGCAAGTTTTGATAATTCCGCTTTTGGTTTCATTGTAGGGAAAAGTTAGAGAACGCTGTAAAATTCCTGACTTGATATTTGTAAGCCCCGTGCAACTTAAACAAGCTTAAACAGTTCTGCTCGGGTTAGAGCCAAGCAGATCAAGGCGATTGATCTCATGGGCTTTGGAAACTCGACGCAAAGACGACATTTGCGCAGGAAGTTTTGATCTACCAGAAGAAGCCCATCGTTATGTCTTGTTTGACATATCTTGAATCTCCTCTGGCTTCACCGTGCAAGAGAGCGGACCTTTCTAATTCATATGTATGCCCTGCAAGACGGCGTTCATCAAAGGTAAGATTTATTGACTGCGTAGTGTTCGCTATCCTTCGAAACGTTTGTGGCTCTTTCAGATCTGCAGTTTCACATTTGGCGTCCAGATAAAGCCTAGTGTGTGAGCATTCGCATGAAAACTGCTGAGGAGATCTTCCATGTGGTGTTGTTTGATTTTCAATTTTATCCGAAATTTAATTTGGATTTTTGAAAGGGAATTTTGACACTCCCGAGAACAAAAGGATTACACTGCGCGGCCCGTAACTATATAGATTTCCGATAAACTTTTGCATAATCTTACGGCCAAGAAGCATTTAGAACTCTCCTACCAAGTAAGTACTTCAAAACGACTATGTAGTTCGTTCCCTAGCTTCTTATTGATATATTTGGCCTGCTAATAGAAACTAATAGGCTTTAATTCCTGTCTTATTGGTTCGTCCTTTGGCGTCAAAAGGCCCCTGTAACCCTTAAAACAGTCGAAGTAGGATTGAAATAGGCGCTGTTTTAAAAACATACTGGAACATTTTTATATAGAAACTCGACTGTATTAGCAAAACATACGTGCTTACAATTCTTGCTACCATTTACCAGCTGTTTTGTTGGTGGTAGCTATGAACTTTAAACTGAAAATGTGCTTCAGGTAATTCTACGTGAGCGGGTACAAAGTGCAAAGTTCACAGAAAAATTGAGCGGATTACCAATCATTCTCGTATATCAGTTTTAAAATTACACCAGATTTCAAATAAATTAAAACCGAATATGCCAAAAGACATGTACCAGGCCATGTTTCCTTATACTGGCGCCATCTTTTCCGAGGCCAATACCAACAAAACTTAGTCACGTTACCGTAAAGGTGGCTTTCAGCCAAGTCACGCCAAGTACCTTCAAGGCCCACTATCTAAAGATATGCATTATGCCAAGGATTCCAATCAACAGCGTTAAGTTATGTGTCGGAAGAACACAAGTAATTAAATGGACAATTTATTTTCGGCATGAGAAGTTTTCAAGTTTCGCGCCTTTTTTATGGAAGTGCCATTTTTGATTAACTTCGCTGGGGGACGCGATGTGTCTCATTGGTTCCTTATGTCTCCCGAACAGAGAAACAACACTTTTTTATCTAGCCTGTTATGTGCATGAGTACATGTGCCTTGCCCAAAATTTTCTATAACTCTGCGCTTTGGCCAATCACAAGCTATCCTACAAGTGTCACACGAGGGCGGCCCCGAATGACTAACTTACTTTATTTGTGGGTTCTTGCCACCATGAATTCTCGATGTTGCTAATTCACGTGACCGATGAAAATACCCGGCTATTTACTGCAATGGATACAAAAACAGAGCTGCTAGTTCTTTTCTTGAAAAAAAAAAAAAAAACACATTATATACACTATGTCTTGCCTTGTTTTAGCCGAAAGTCGTTCCTTTTACGTATCCTTTGCTTGTTTGTAAATGTTACGTCGTCATTGTAACTCTAATTCATTTATACCCGCTGCTTCCGGCTCCTTCATTTGGATTTGAAGGCGCGCGCGTATTTTCGTATGTGGTGCGCTTGTTGCTTTTTTCTTGTCAGTAACTGTGCTCACATCGTAGGGGGCTCCACCTGAAATGTTCTGCAATTGGTATAGGATTTAATGGAGCCGAAACCAATTGTGGAATTACAAGCATTTTAGGCATCCCACTGATGAACGGTTATGTCAATTAGATATTTTTTACAGGAGCCAACATTGAGATTGTGGTCTGTCCCCTTTGAATTGTGATTTAAAATTGTTACGAAAAATGTGACAAAAAATATATTTTGCCATGTTTATAGAAAATAATATCAAAAGTCAAGAAAATAGTCCATTAAATGTAAGAGAACGAAATTAAATAAGGTCAGTTTAATTTTAATAAGCGATTTGGAAAAATGTTAACTGGTTTTACCAGGCGTGCTGGCTCTATTTCAAGCACCGGCCACTACCAATCTCGAAAAGACTATTTTTTTTAGTGACGTCACACGGTATTTTTTTTGTTTCATGGTGCGAAGAAAAGTTCTGTTTGTTATGTCAAAATAAATGGTTTGAAAGAACTGAACAGCTTTAAAACAGCTGGTACAAGGGGGTCGGGGCCCGTAGGGAGGGGGGTACGATGGGTGCGCTCGCACCCCCCCCCCCCCCACAGGCTGCGGAGGTCCACATGTTTGTTGTCCAGCGATGTAAAAATAACCTTATGTTTTGGTTTTCAACTTTATTTCTATTTTGGTTATTTTTAAGTATAGACATTTTCCTGTAATACTGTACAATATTTGCGTAAAGTAGACTCTCCGCCTAAAAATCCATTGTGAAGTTGAAAAGTTTGATTAATATCCAAGTTTTTAAGTTCGCTTTTGGGTGCCTATTGTCGTATCATATTGCCTTCAAACCGCACGTGATGCAGTTTCAGACAACCTTATTTTCTAAAATTTTCTTAACGAGTGGGGGAGGGGATGGCGCCTCTGTCCGTGTCCTCGTGGGATCGCACCCTCCTGAGAAAATTCCTGGCTACGGGCCTGAAATTAATGGTATATCGAATATTTCATAACACCTGCTCTGCGAGTAATCGTGTGTCTGCTTTATACGGACCCGCTCCAAGACACACTTGGAATCATAGTTTAAAATTCAAAATTATCTTCTTACTATCCGAAAACCCCCAAAAATAGCTTATTAAGATAGAAA
Organism: Blastomussa wellsi; assembly: GCA_947652115.1. Lineage (NCBI taxonomy): Eukaryota > Metazoa > Cnidaria > Anthozoa > Scleractinia > Plerogyridae > Blastomussa > Blastomussa wellsi. Next base: position 696,214 of record OX393565.1, on the reverse strand, counting down.
ACATTAGACCTATTGCAAATGACAAATTTTGTTGAGTTTTACACGCACTTTACGATGATCAGGCTAAAAATGGATCGTCAGAATTTGCGATTCAGGACTGAAGATAGACTACTTAGTTCGTCTTGTGAAAAAATGGCCTCGCGACTGAAGAGGGAACATTTTCTTTTTGAAACTGGTGACGCATATTTCCGCATCAGTAGCTTGTCCCTGCCGATATTTCACAAGAGTTATTTATATGTGAGCTCTTACCCGACAATTGAATATGGGCTGTTATTATGGAAACGGCAAAAGTGACGCTTATTTTGTAAGTTTGTGGCATGCGAGGTTTTGACGATGCTTCACGGAAGTTTCTAGTATAACTGCAATACGGCGCGTTCTTTACCACATTCGCAAATTTGTGAGTCATAACTATAGAACTTCGAACACAGCCTAAAAGAAGCATCTTTAACACCTAAAGATGATTAGCTGAAAAACTTGACTGAAGTTCAATTTCGCTACATTTTGCTGCTTGTGGAACGAGGAAATCCCGAGGGAATGGAAGAAAGAGGTTTATATGAGTCTAGCCCAATACACCGAAAGCTTAACGGATGTTGATCAAGTTTCTATTTTTGTATCTTCCGAGCGTTTTGTTTGGTTGACCGTTTTTAGGTTGTCGGAAAGGCGTTCCCAGGTAGATTGGCAATCTTCCGTATTTAATTTGACAGGCTCCAGATTTTGGATCACCATTTTGCACTCATTGCGTGCCATGTTTCGTTGTTTAGGTATTTCTCGATGTGGGTGTGTTAAAATTTCTGAGGCCGCGTCCAGTAAAATAGCTACACGATTGCTATCTACCTCGCATGTGTCGTAATGATTTTTATGTGACACCAGACACAATGATTAGTTTTGAGCTCTCTACGAAGGGTGCTTGCGAAGACAGTTAAAGTGCTTTTCAAGCAAACTCGTTCCCAGGGTCTCTCATCTTCCCGCCCTCTGGCCATGGAAGGTTGCTTTTCAAAGAAGGGCACCAGTACTTATATTAGAAACATTTTTAGGCTCAGGCTTGCGATCGGCAACAGCCTTTTGGGAGAACCAACAAACCAACAAACCAACCAACCAACCAACCAACCAACCAACCAACCAACCAACCAACCAATCAATCAATCAATCAATCAATCAATCAATCAATCAATCAATCAATCAATCAATCAATCAATCAATCAATCAATCAATCAATCAATCAATCAATCAATCAATCAAACAATCAATCAATCAATGAAAATTTGACTATTATAGTTAACCCAAACCGAGCTGTTTGGAATTTGAGTGTTTGCAAATAATTATTACGGTAGGGTGATAACTCGAGACATTTACGCTAAAATCTAATAATGTGTCAATGGCCCACGTTCAGACGGATATACCGAGATGGATAAATCCGAAGGCCAGCCAGAGATCGAGACAGCCGAAGTTTAAAGACATTTGATTCATTTGAATCAGAGCATTTCACACCCAAACAGAGACTTTCCGGCGAGACTAGCGCCAACAAATGTCCAGTTCGTGAACTTTACTTGTTTCGTGACCAGCTGTTTTCTGGAAATGTTTCGTAAAATAAGCTATTTTTTTCCAGAATGACAGGAAAGGTCGTAAAGATCAACCTTGGCAAAATGATGGTTTCGAGATAGTTTATGCTGACAGAAGAACAGGTTAACATGCAGCTGAGAAGCAAAGAATTTGTTTCACACAAGGGGTCGTTATCTGGTGCAAACAATCGCACAAACGTGTCTAGGGTCTAGGGTCTGTGTAAATTTCTTTGAGAGAAAACTGGGTCAGCGATCTCGACAGGATTAAGTGTATTTTCTGCGTGGGCTTATTATCACTATCGCTGCTTATATATTGCTTGTTCATTGCATGCCATAACAGCCGTTACGCCCGCGGGTTTGATGATATCACAATTAAACAAGTGGGTGGCTGATAAAGAATCAAATCACGGACATTGCAATTATAAATGCTGGCCAGCAGCCAGTAAAATATAGCTGGACTCTTGTGCTGCGCACAGAATAGTAAACAATATTGACGGAATCTTGAAGTACATGTTAAAAGCGTTGTTTTTCGATGAGGCAGCTGGTGGAGATTGTAAAAGTAAACTTCACAGATCAAAAAGCGAATCTAATCAAATCACAGGTGTTCGCAAAGTGGCAGGTCTGCGCGCGCTTTATGTCACGTAGACATGTTTTAGTGTAGCTCCATAATTGAAACAATGCCTGAATGGCGTCCTGTTGTTGGGAATTCGTTGGAGTGATTTATACGCCAACACTTTATAGCAAAGAAGGTGGAAAAAATAATTGGTGGTTTCTTTAGTTGCACAGTTTGTATATGTGGGCGGCTAACACCAGTAGTGAATTGAATAATATTTCCTCTTTATTCATGAAAGTCCCAATATTCATTCACATTTCATTTATTACTTGACAATCACGCACTGGAAAGCAAAATGGTGCATTTATATATTTTTATTAATATTTACTTTTGTGTACTTTAAAGCCACGAAACATGTGAAGAAGGGAAGACTCATTTGTTTGGGCAGTTTTATTCCTCAGCTCATTAAATATTTTCGCTTGCCTCCCCCGCAAAATGCTGTCGGTAAACAGACAGAAAACTTCATTATTGTCTAGTTAATCTGCTTTTCAATCGCACCCTCGTGTATCGTGCGCTGTACGTCACGTGACGATTTCTCGTTCCGCCATGACATCATAGTTTTTGTTGTGATTGGCTTACAGGCGGCCCCATATGAAAAGCGAAGCAAGCCTCGAGCATTTGCGAGGCACTGGCATGTATGCTAAGGTGAAAATTGCAAGGGTTTTTCATTAATTTGGTGCACTTGATAAAGGGAAACATGTCATGACGAGGTGCTACAACTGTTGTGGAAGCGGTTGGTGGTGTGTAGGGAGCGTTTGAGCTCGTTTATGGCGACAAATTCGCATAAATATACAGACACGTCGAAAGGAAGTTGAGTCGTAAAGGTGAGCATGACCTTTTACAGTGCAAGTTTCTCTGGGCTTTGCGAGTGTGAAGTATTTCATTTCTATCGCCGCGCACGGATTGATGGTGACTAATTTTAGCCTGGACACATTTTTGCAGCTAAACAGCTGTTTCAGCGCTGTGAAAGTGACTGCAGTTGTGCTTCGTAGTTGTTGATGTTTTTGCTTTGTTTATAATATGAAAAGGAGGACTTTCGAATGCATACGGGGTGCAACTACACAAGAACTGTTGTGTTCTTTTGACTTCAGAACGTTAAATAGTTATAAAAGCAGGCCTCAAAGACTACAGCGTGAAAAGAACAAGTTTAGATGAGGCTTAAAATGTCTTGCCTCGTATTTCAGGCTTGTGTCGAGTTTAGGCACATAAAATCTCGCTCAAGGCTCTGCACACATCCATTTCGAAATGGATGTTGTCCAAGACTTTCTTTCACAAATTTCGATTCTGGCGTATTAGTTAGCGTTGAGGAAAAACATAATATTTCCTATCGCTGTTGAGGGGACGTGGAGAAAAACAACGGCGAATTGTTTTGTTTAGGATAACTGGTGTCTGATTGTATTGAGAAGTTCTTTTGCTTCGGAGACATATGCAAATTCGAGCGGAATTGTACGAAGCGCGCAATTCATTCAAAAGTGCTTACACAGGGACGATGTATAATTGATGAATGTAAGCTTTGCTCCAAACAACAACGCACGTGTTTTGGAGTTGTACATGTATTGAAAGAAATTTTGGGGGAAGGTTTGCTTCTCCCCCAATTTGCTTTCATGTGAGTGTGTATCAGCAACTCTCGAACGCTTGCACGTGCTTGCTAAAAGGTTCGCTTATGTATAAAGATTAATAAAATTTTGCGTCGATTTCAGGGTTTCTCCTTAGCGAGCGACATGAAACCGGCACATCACACGCTTTTTCGGGACAAAGTCAGCCTTCTGGTGGAGTGGTTTGCGAACTGGAACGATTGTGAACAGACCATAGCCTTGTACACACTTCTGATGCGGATCTCGACCATTCAAGCGAGGTTCCTGTCGTTGATTCTCGAACACACTTTTCGGGACGACTCTTTTGAAGTTCAAATGATGCAGAGACGAGCCAACGACAAAGGTAATATATTTTGGTGTGCACGTGGGCGGGTTATTTCGGGCTGTTCTTGTTTAGCGCGGTTGGAATTTCTGTATATTAAAACGTGTCTGGTTGACCGTGTAAAATTCTGAAGTGACAAAAGATTTTCCCTTTGATTCAGGCGTGAGGAATTTCACCCTTTGTAATTGATACGCATTCGTGAAATTTTTATTTTTTTGTTTTTGATCGCCTCCTTGAATAAACGTACAAGAAAAAACTGGTTCTCAATATCATTCTTGATATTTTCTATTGTAATGTTTCATTTTGCTAAGTCTCATATTTTCTGTTTCGATTTATTGAAGAGCACAGAAGTCATATTTATTTCTGTGTTCTTAAAAACCACAGATTCTTTCTTCAAACACCTGTGTTTGTTATTTTACTACTGGCGACACTTCAAGCAGAGTATATATAAACTCGTTTGAAGATTAGAGCTACAGAAAACCAGATCACAACAACGTGAAGTGGGCCAGATTTCTTTCTAATTCATTTATCTGACTTGGCATCTGATTCAGATGCAAAATACAGACGCTTGTTTTTCGCATATTGATCCAGATTCTTAGTTTTTTCTTTTCCTCGTAATGTGTCATAGACACTCCTCACAAAAAAAGATGATGGCATTGGACAAAAAATTGTGATTATAAACAAAATAACTCCCCCACAGCTACTAAAACATTGTTTTGTGTTGGATATAAAGTCGATTGGAAAAATAATTCTGCTTATATTAATCTTTGGCTATTTGTAGAGTTAGTGTGAAATAAGTCATTGTTTACAGTTCCTTTTGTTGTGCCAAGACAGTTCTCAGGGTTGGCCTGAATTAAAATTGTTTAAGTTTTTGCAGGAAAAGGAGTGGTTCTGTATCCTCAATTCGGACAAACATTTGTGTGATTTCCTTCAAAAACAAAACAAGTTTGAACCTAGCGCCTGAGTGACTCTGTGATGCATTCTTCCATACTTTTGCACAAGCATGCTGTTCCATATTTCCTAAAACCAAAAGCCAATTTAAAGTTTTTGATAAATCACTGGTTGCTAATCTCAACAAAGGTTTGTGTTAATTTAAAATTGATATTCCTGTAATGTACACATTTTTGCATTTAAGAGCCCATGTAACCTTAACAGGCTTTTTTCTGACTGTTAATGTGATGTTGAAAGAAATGGACCATAGAATTGTCAATCGACCCCTTCCGATTGTGCAAAGATAGCTTTGCACAATGCCATTTGAGTGCCAGCTGTAAACAGGAACAACTACGGTGTGAAGGTTATCAGTTTCCTCAAGGATCATAACAATAGGGGAACGATTTAAGAGGAGGGGATAGTGTTAACATTCTAGACACAATAAGAAGCCCTTAGATTTAATTTAATATGAAACAGAAGCCTGTTCTTTTAGCCAAACTCTTAACATTCAGGAAGTTTACTATAGCTTTGGGATAAACTGCCCTGCGGTGCTTAGGCAAAACTCTAGCTGGTGGATATGGTGTTTGACTCCTGTAGTTTATGTGAGACTTGTGTTTATAAAGACGTGTTTATTGGTTATTTTGATAGATAATTGTATATATCTTGCTGTAAGTTATACTGATACAGTAGCTTATCTTGCATGTCTCAGTGGGGAAAAACTGTCATTTATTTGTCATACTGGAGAATATTGAGCTTAGGTTCTGGCAGTATGTCATTTATTTGTCATACTGGAGAATATTGAGCTTAGGTTCTGGCAGTATGGCCAAAGCACTATGAGTTCTGTACAAAAATGACTGAGGTGTAAAATTCCCTAGGATGGTTTGCGCAAGCTAAGTTACTAAGAAGTTATCGTATATGACACTTTCAAAATTTGCCGGCCTCAGAAACCCCAAAAAATGTTCAGTTTGTGATCATTTACATGGAAACAGTTTGTATTACTAAATCTTGACCAAGAAAGAACCAATCAGAGTGCTCAGATTTGCCTCAAGACTACCTGGCTACATAATTGAAGAGCTGTGAGCTAAAATTTCTGGGCACTCGCCATCTGGGCTAGTGACATTAAAGCTGCACCTTAAAGAGGTGTTTTAAAGCAATAGTATTGTAATTTAAGCTTGTGGGCGGTGTAAATCGTATTTTGAATAATATATTCTGGATATGAAAATCATAGGGCGAGTGATCCCTGATTTGCAATCGCCCAATGAGTTTGACACTTAGCCCTAGGGGCGAGTGGGCGCGCAGTAATTCATGACCCTGTAATAAGTAAAATCCTTTGTGCTAGGTTGTATAATGACTTACGAGTTTTGTTACCTGTTATCTTTATTATAATGGCTGTTATCGTCGTCATATTATCATGATTACTGTTATTAGTGAGAGATTTTTTCTCCAAAAGTTGTATGAATGGCTTTTTATGTAGTTGAGAGCTTGACATTTTTTAGGACCTTGTTGCAGTAGTATTATGGAAGGTTGCTGCACAGTATTCTCACTGACAGTTTACCCTAACAATTCGCCGGTACCCATTTATACTTGAGAGTGGAGAGAGGCACTTTGAGAGTAGTGTCTAGCCTAAGAACGCAATACAGTGCCCCGGGCAGGGCTGGAACCCAGCGCACTAACCATTAGGCCACTGTGCCTCCCACGAACCCCAAGATGGAACTGCAGATACACTATATTAAAATTCTCCTGGCCTTTTTCAAAATTTCTTGACTACGGTAATGATGAATTTTGATTTTGAAGCCTGTGGTTAGAAGATATATGTATAATGAACATTGGGTGGTAAACAAACACCAGGCATCAAAGTTTGATCAAGAATGGATCACAATGTACAGCTCTTTGAAAATCAGGAGCAATAATTTGGAGTTATTTTCTTGCAATAAAATAGATGTGGGATTAGCATGTCTCATTTGTAAAAGCAGGAAAATGATATAGATGTGTACTCCATCTTAAGATCATTTTTAAGTGCTAGTGAATTTTAGTTGCAGAAATCATTTAATGTATTTATCTCTGCACAAAAAGGCAAGATTCTGCTTACAATGTATTAAATTGTTACCTACCTTAAAGTGCAGCTAACCCCAAAATATTTTTTTCGCTAGAATAAACCTTTACACCAATTTGAAACGCATTGTACCTTTTTACCAAATTCTGACTATTTATAGCATTCAAAAGTTACGATAAACTGTGCATCATTTGTTCCACGACCGAGTCAGAAGGGGCGTGGGTCTATTCCCGATTTGATGTCACAAACTGATTTGCATGCATGTTTACAAAGCCTTGATGTGATGCAAATCATTTTGTGACGTCAAACCAGGAATAGACCCACGCCCCTTCTGACTCGGTTGTGGAACAAATGATGCACAGTTTTTCATAACATTTGAATGCTATAAAAAGCCAGAATTTGGTAAAAAGGAGAAAAGAAAGGTACAATGCGTTTCAAACTGGTGCTAAGGTATATCTTAACAAAAAAATATTTTGGGGTTTGGTGCACTTTAATTTATAGAAAACTAATTGCTTATGTTATGTTATTGATATAAAATTGTAAGAAAAAGATGTTTTATTTGTATGGTTTAGACAATGCAAGCATAAAATAATTAACAGCAGCCCTTGTTCAAATCCTGAAGGCACTGTTTTTCTTTGTGCACCCCAAGTTCTAAATTTTGACCTTAAAATCTCTGTCTTTCTCAAATTATAGAGATTATAGTAATTGCAGATAAAAAAAGGACCTTAATCATCTTGGCAATTCTGTCATAAAGGGGAGTAATTTTGGTTTTACCACAGAACTAATGTATGAATATTAGTGCAGTATTTGTCAGGGTCTCAGACAAAATGTATAATTATGGGACAAGAAAGAAATTCAATGGAAATTATTCATTTATCCACAGTCTGACAGTAAATCTATTGTATCCTGTGTTATGAATGGTCTGGCAGGTTATGTTTGCTGACACAGTGTCTATCTCTGCATTTTTCTTAAGCAAAGAAGTATGGTATTGTTCATAGCCATGTGGCAAAAGCGTGTTTTGTTTAAAAAGATGTAAATATTTGAATTGAGCACATGGAAAAAGTGCTTTCTATTTCACTTCTAAAACTGCGGTTGACTCTCTTTCAGACTAGTACAGGGGTTTCATTAAGGACCAGCCACTGGGCAAATTGACCGGCTGTGAACAAGACTTAACCATGACTTTGCCCAGCTGTTTTCATCTTCAAAACTTACTTTCTTTTATAAGAGAAACTAAACATGCCTGGCTGGAAAACCCTACTGACCTCCTGCTCAAAATCTTAATAAAACCCCTGCTAATAAAATGGTATGAAATTGCTGTTAACTGTATTTAAGTTTAATAATTCCATTTATATTGGATTTCCTGTTTTGTTTTCAATAACTCCTATCATTGTGCTTAGCCACCCTTAACAATTTTGTAGACAGATCATAGCCTTATTTTTCAGGTTGGAATATTAAAGGAGTACAATGTGATGTCGGCAGGGAATGAGAATAAAGCTGTTCACCTGTTATACTGTGTGCATTTACACCATCTTTCTTAGAACTGTTATCAGAAACTAACAAACTAATTTGGGGTGAAATTAATGAAAATAATCAATCATATGGCCAAGTTTAGTCTTTTGTCGCAAAATGTACAATTACCAAACAAATAATTTCTATCTAAAGGACCAAACCGTAGCTTCATTTCAAAGAAGTATGTCAAATGATGTTATTATAATGATATTCTTATATTTCACATAGTTTGATGGCCGTTTTCCTATGTCTGCATTTGGCAAATTCCAGGCCACAGCTTCTTTTCGTGTAAAACTTGCCTCCATAAGTCATTTTGGGTACATGCAAGTAACTGCTTTCAAATTATTATTGAGAGGCACGAACACAAAAGCTGTGCAAACTGATTTACATTGTTGAGGAGTGCAGAACTTTGAAGAGGTACTGGTGCCTAAAGATATGTGGAAACCTGCCTGATGCCGCCTTGTGATGGGACCCCTAATTGTATCTTGAAAACACGAAATTGAATAAATTTGGTATTAATATCTTTTGAGATATAAGGTCAATATTGTATGTTGCTCTTTCACATTAAATACTCTAGAAGCCAAATACTGTTGCAAAGAAGTACACAACTGTACAATGTGCACGTCAAACCATTGATTGTAAATGATTATTAGCACTTAGCTCACTGGGTTCAACCTCATTAGGATGTTAGTTCATGGTAGGGTCCACCCATCATTTCGTTGGCCATTACAATTCATCCATTTATACACCACCTGAGTGAAGAGAGACACTGTGAAATTTAAGTGTCATGCCAGGGACACAACTTCCGTCCCTAGAAAAAGCTTGAACCTGGGCTGTTAAATTCTTATTTTTGAGCCCAGCTTGGTAACCACTAGCCTAAGTTTACCATATACCTCTCACTGTGTTAGTCATTTAACCTTTATTGAAGAAATGGTCTTTTTGTTTTTCTACACAGAATTTTTAAGTGGTTTGATTCGTGAGAGTAAAGACTTTGCAGTTAAACAGTTGCTGATGCACCTGCCACTCCTAAACCCACGAAACGATGAGGCGCGATATGAGTACCTTCATTTACTGCCCAAGATACTTCACCATACTGTTGAACATTCTGTGCACCAAGAGGAATGCCGTCAGCTCTTATCATTAGCTGTAGTGCATCCTGCCTTTCCGCCAGAAGAGCGGACTGCCCTTCATCGTTGGTTAAGCCAACTTGATAAGAGCCTAGGTGTCCAGGAGAGGCTACAAGCAACCAATTCATTTATAACTGAGAATCCTGATGTTTTACCTAACACAGGCTGTGAAAACCTTGTAAGGCAGAACTATATGCGTGGCCGAATGAATGGCTGGCGAAACCAGCAGCTTGTTCATGTGGACTCTGGACTTGGCAACTCATTTGAATCGCCACCAATGCCATCTCACCTATCAATTTCATCATCATTGCGGAAGAGCCGATCAAACTCTCTCACCCCTCCACCACCTATTGAAATCCAAGATTCCATTTTGGAGGATTACTCGGAAAATAGCGAGGTTGAAATACGCCCGGGCAGGTCCCAGTCTTTTCCAGTAGATCCTCACAGGTTAAACCATTCGCTTTCACCACAGTCATCATTAGACAGCGAGTTGGATGAAAATGGCTCAAGGCAGAGAGGAAGCAGTTTCAATGAAGATGCACGACCAGGGATGAAAGGTATGTGTGTCAAAGCACATCTCTTTTACTTCCGTAATGTGGAATCATCTGTGTTCTTACACACAAACTCATTTCTGAACACTTTTCGTAGGAATTTGAGGTTTCAAAAGACTATCAACATAGAGGACATTTTAAAAATCTTCATTATGAACATTTTACAGTTTTCTTCATTTCCATTATAACTCTAAAGTTTGTTGAATAAAACTTTGCATAAATTTTAACTTGAGGCGTTTTCCTTGTTTTGTAGCTCATAACTTGTGGGAAAATAGCTCATAATTTATGGGAAAATATGAACTCAATAGCTCAGTTGGTAGCACAGGTATCGTTGAGGTCATGCGTTTGAAACCCATTGAAGCCCTGAATTTTTCACTTTTTATTCCAATTGCTTAAATTGGAAATTCACTGCAATGATCATGCCTCACTTTAACTTCCAAGTGAAAGATTGCTTTCATTGATAATATACATACTTGTGCTAGTAGAGTATACATTTTAATGCCAACTAACTTGACTGGTCCCATGGACACGCACTTGGACTTCACACAAAAACAAAAACAGACACCTCATATAAGTGGACACTTTGTTCTTGAAGGTTTCAGTTTATTGGAGGTTTGATTGTTTCATTTGTTTTGTAGATGTGGGTTCATGGTTGAAAAATCTGAGATTGCACAAGTATGGAAGTCTGTTTTCTCAGCTTTCTTATGAAGAGATGCTTGGCTTGAATGAAGAATATTTGGAATGCAAGGTATATAGAAATATAACCTCTTCTTTATGTGATTATTTGCATTATGCTGAATATTTAATCTGACGCAAGTTGTAAAATAACTCTTTCTCCATTATTTTTACACTTGGGTAAATTTCCAATTTTTTTCATCTAGGGTGTAACCAAAGGAGCCAGGAACAAGATTTTGCTGAGTATTAAAAAACTGTCAGAAAGATCAGAAATGCTGACTCGTCTGGAAAAGGTGAGACATTATCACTTTACTTGAAAATTAAAGGGAACCTCGGCTCTTGAAACAAGTTGACATTAAGTTGTCTAAAATAGTATTTTAAATGTTGTATCGATCATTGTCTGGTGAAATTTGTATTTAGACACTATTTTAGACTACTTAACGTCAACTTGTTTATACATCCCTCAAGCCCATTTTCCTGATAAAAGCAGTTGGACTTTGCTTGGGAAAACTTGAAACATTTCATTTTAGGAAGTGCTCCAGCCTGGCAAACTTCAAGGAGTTCTCACTGGACTGAAGGAAATAATAATTACTCCAATAAAACCATTTTGCCCGTCCCCTTCTGAGGCGACACATGGAGCTTCGTATCCACCTACATTGACTACAGAACAACCAGCACTAAATATACCACCACACCCAGACGACTTGGCTTCACGAATTACAAGAGTTTTGGGTAAAGGTGAGTGACATTGTCCCATGTTCCTTGCATCCTCTCTGCAAATGTAAGAAGGTAAAGAGCATTGCAGTGCTACGCGCCTTAACCGTTGCCACTCGAGAAAGTTTTTGATAAAATTGACATCTTTTTGACAAATTTTTGCTAACTTCAAAGCGAGCCAGCCAACCAGAACATGAGATTGTAAATTTCCAAGGGAGTGAATGCACTTATAATTTGACATCTCCGCCCTTGGAAATTCTCATGTTCTGATTGGATGGCTCGCTTTGAAGTTAGCAAAAAGTTGTCGAAAAGATGTCAAAATTTAATCAAAAACTTTCTCGAGTGGCAACGGTAAGGCGCGTAGCACTGTAACACTGCTTTTGAGCCCAGTGGCCTTTCTAGCCAGAGCTTATCTCGGCTTCCATAACATGAAGCATCAAGTGGGATACCCATTCCAGTTTTAATTGGATGCTGGTACATCGTAAGGTTACTCCCGGCATTAATAAACTTGCCAGTACCCATTTATACACATCGGTGGAAAGAAGACACTATGAAAGTAAATATCATGCAGTGCCTTGATCAGGGTTTAACTTTGACTGTGCATTCCACTAACCATTAAGCCGTCATGCCTTCTACCATCAGGGCAAAAATCTCCAAGGTTACTGAATTTGCATTGTTCTATATGATTGTTATCCACCCCTGACTAGAAATGTAAAAGCGCATTTGAATATGAACATAGTAAGTGTGCTATACAAATAGCCCACTTTCAATATATTAAAATTTAGCGTGGCAGTGGGGCCTAGAGGACGCAAACACAGAAAATAAAAATGCATGTTTATTAATTTTTTTTCGTTCTTGTCCTCAAGGCATCGCTATCAAGCTGAATTTTAATATAGTGAAAGGTTCTTCATAAATCACCAAGGCTGTCGTTTAGATAAGTTGTGGCCATTGTGTACTAGCCCACATCTCTTTCTGATGGTCCATACTTATCAGTCTTCTAAAGAATAACCAGTAGCGGGCCAATGGTTCCCCTTGTAAAATTCAATGGAGATCTTTTTCAAGAAATGGGGCTAAAGATATTTTTAGGTTTTATCAAAGAGTGATTATCCTTTGTACACCGTCTGTTTTAGCAGTTGCATTTATTTATTTTGTGTCTGTGTAAATATGACAGCTTGTACTCAGATTCTTGTATCGAGAGCAGATGAAGAACACTGTAACACTTATCTTCAATTGTTGGACAGAGTCCTTACACTTGAGGTGAGGCTATAGTAGAACTTTTATTTATTTTAAAGCCATTGTTAACACTTGCTAATCCTTCACACTTAAAGACAAGGTGCATGAACACTAAAATATATTCATGTCTGAAAGTCAGTCATAGTTTTAATTTTGTTAAAGTTGAAGGTGCCCATCACAAGAAAGATCGCTTTAAAATTAGTCAGTATGTCCAGTTTGGGTTAATGTTTTGTTAGACTACAGTAGAGTAGCAGGCTTAAAAAAAAAAGAAAAATAAAGAGGCTAAACATGGATTTTGGCGATGTCATCTCTAAATAGAGACAGAAATGACATGTCACAAAACTTGGTAAACGTACTTAGCTTCATGAAATCTTTCTGTTGATGGGATTTAATATTCTAACATGTTGCCTAGGCTTAGGGGAATAAAACAAAAGATTTTGCATCAAGGCTTAGGGATGAATAAATAATATCTTTTGTTTTATTCCCCTAAGCCTCGGCACCATGTTAGAATTTAATATATCGGAATTGGTCTATTTGAACAATAGCTGAGCTAGGGCCCAGGGCCCAAGAGAAATTGAATATATGCGTTATTGACCAAGCATGAAGTCAAGATGGCTGGATATTGGCCAAGTTCTTTTTCATGCATGTTTATGGACCGAGACAAGGTCCATAAACACGCAAAAAAGAATGAGACCAACGTCCAGCCATCTTGAATGAACAAGCTTGGTCAATTAAGCATTTGTTATATGGGATAAAACACCAAAAAATGATCTTTGCACTTGTGGGACAAAGCACGTAATCCCGAGTGGGCAAGATAGCTCCATTTTGACCACTCGGGTAGCCAATCACAGAGCAGGATTTGGTTCATCTTGCGCACTCACAGGGCCAGTCATTAATAATGATTAATAAAAGCCTGATTAGCACAACGCAGAAAGCAGTATGGAAATTAAAGTTAACTGCAAGAATGTACTATGCAATTATTGTATACAGTCGTAACATTGATTTTTTTTATTGCATTTGCAGGCATTTACACAGAACCAGAAAGGAAGGATTCAGTCATGGAAACAAGAATGCCAGAGACTTGTCAGACAGAGACGGCCATCTCACGAGAACAGGGCTCGAGGGTAAGAACCTTGGTGGATTGCAAAGTTGACACCCATTCACATGAAATTTTTGTGACAAATTTATTTGTGATTTGGACATCATGTATTGGGATTTGTAAAAATGTTGTATCCAAACTCACTTAAATGTTACCTGGATAATTTGCTAAACCCTTCTTAAATAATCAAGAGCATCAACACAAAAAAAAAAACAAATTAAAGGAGCTTATTGCAACAACCATACCAATGAAATTTCATGAAAATTGTGTCTAATTTTCAAACCTGCCTGCCAAGCCACCAAGGTTCTCTTGGAGTTGGAGCACTTGTACTTCACCTAGACGGGTTATAGTCCTTTGCTGGTTTCTAGATGTTAGCATGCATGTTGCTTCATCAATTTGTCATTTCTCCTGGAGAGCAATCTAGAGGGATGCTGTGAGAAAAAAACTTTTGTCTTGCCCAATCCATCAACATAACTATACAGTAGAAGTACAGGCCAAAAACTGGATTGCTAGTCTGCATTCCTTGTTGGAACAATCTGAAGAAGGATTAAAACAATCATTGTTAATAACCTTTTTGTTTCCTTCAGATGGTACAACATGGGCCACAATTCAGGGGAGTCCATAGGAGGGAGTACAGGGCCTCCTGCAGGTTCAGGGGCAATAAATAAGCGTCACAGGGGCTCACCTCGTAATCCTGCCAAGAATCCTGCTGGTCAGCTTCGAAGCAACAGTGCCGAGACACAAATGCACTCTAATAAACCAAGACTGGTAAGTTATCTGCCAAGACTGTTATAAATCAAGTTATAAACCAAGACTGGTAAGTTATTTCCAGTGTTGGAATGTCATCTCCTCAAGGGCAGCCACTTCTGAATCCATGAATAACATTTATTTCAACTCATTGTTCAGTAAAAAATTGCATAATGACTCTTATTGGAGTTCTCAGCAGTTTGACATACAACCAAGGCTAATGGGTCATTGTGTATTGTGTTGTGTGATGCTTTCACCCTTTTGCCTTGTTCACATGCTGTCTTTACAAAAGAATATATTATTGCAGGCTGAACTTCAATAACAGCTATTCATGTGCACCTGGAAATAAAAGCTTTGAATCACATTTACCGTATTTACATATTCCTTTCCACAAGAAAATAAATAGCCCCAATCACCCTTCACATAAAAATTATGGAACCCTTGAATTGACGCAGGATTGGTCTACATTCAGTGTATTACTCCAGAGTTGTTTTGCAGCTGGAATCTTAATATGGAATCCAAAATAATGTTTAACATTATTAATAGTAGAAGAGACAATTTTGTTGTGGAATTCCTAACTGACAAAAACTACTTTTACTTTTCAGGTGAGGTCACATGCTGTTGTGGGAAGAACCAAGTCTCTCCCTCTCAAACCAACACAACAAACAAGCATTGTTCTTCCGCAGCAGCGTATGTACAGTAAAATTGAGTTTCCTTAATTTTAGTAAGGCAAAAGAGCAATGACCAGAAGTCATCTATTACAGCCAAACAAGAACCTTAGTAACTGAGAAAATACTGATAATTGTCAGTAGTGAATTTTTGAAAAATATTAATTTTTGACAATATGAACTTGCTGTTGACGTTGCTTCGAATACGTGGCTTCGTAACTGAGAGCATCAACCTTATTCAAATTACTTACACTGGAAAATTCAATGCAATGGTCATTTCTCACTTTTTATGCATGTGCAATTCATATATTAACTAGAACCACTACGTGGAACTTACCGGAGCCCAGTGGGACACGGGATTGCATAAATATAGTTAATCTCTCGCAGCCCTCCCCCCTGTTCTTTGATTTTCAATAAATTTTACGATGGAAGGTTCACTCAATGTAGATAGCTTTGATAAGTCGCTCTTATTCTCGATAAGTTTCACGATGGAAGGTTCACTCTTAAGTAATCGCTCGTAAATTTGTCTCTCCAAATATTCACTCTTAGATTTTCGCTCATAAACTAGTGCATCGTAAAGGTTGGGGAACGTGTCGTTCCCCAAAAAGCTATAATCTTTCTCTTGACTGTCCTCCATGCCTCGTGCTTTTCAAAATGGCGGATAAAATTTCAATGAGCCAGCGAGCACTCCCAAAAGTAACGAGCCAGCGAGTATCAAGTATCAAGTCAGCGATATATCCCTAACAACGTAACGTTGAAAAAACGACAGAAACCGCCTGCATTTTATGACCGGTGCCTTCAGCTGGGCCCTGGTAATTATGAATTTTTTTCATATATTTTACTATTTGCAATTGGTGTGGTTATGATTAGAATTTCAGCCTAAAAATGTGTTCTTTTATTCACATGGCAGGTGGGGCACTTATTTGTCGGAAGGTATCGAATCACTTAATAGGTTGGCCCCAACTGTCATGAGTTTTTTCAAGTATAATTATAGTACATAAATCTGAGGTGTAGTTTACAGCAAAATGACAGATTTTTCTTTTTTAGATTCAGCTGATCTTGAGAACATTGACGATGGTCTAGAGTCTCTGTGTCTTAGTGTCACAGAACATGCTCTTTCTGGTGAGTAACCACAATTTACATAGCCTTCAAATATTTCCAGGCTAAAGGAAAGCCGTTGGTTTGCTAACATACTGTTACGATTATTGAGTCTACTGTCTCTTTCACTTTAGTTCATGTAATTGTTCAGCATGTCAGTTCTGGAAGAACAATTAATTATTATAATGGATCTAATTATACTGTCTTTTCAGATTCTATGGAACGCTCATTTGATTATAAATAGCATCGCGCAAGCAAAGAAGATGCAACGTGAGCAACACAGTTGCTTTAAAAGTATATGTGGTAAACATCATTATTCAATGGTGATAGAGCCAGCTATCTCGTAGCAAACACCTAGTCAAATTAGAAGACGACAGTATTAATATACAAAAGATGTAAAGCCATGATAACTTCATTTGTAATATCAAACCTCAGAGAGGTTAAATAATGTTAAGTGAAATATCATCCATATCAGAGCTTGCTGGGCAATAAACAGCCTTGATATTAAATATAAGTGATATTATTTCCACAATTGTTGTTATATTAATGCCAGTCTGTTTGACTTTCTTTTTCAACTCTAATGCAAGGAAATTCCTGATAAGAGATGGTTGAACTGGTTTGTGTGACATGTTACATGTTTTGTGGTCTTAACTAACACTTGAGGTAGACATCTTGCACATTTTTCCGTTCTGCACAACTGGCTGGTTTTTGTCAAGAGTGTAGAAATTTATTTCAAAAGATATTTTTTTTCTTACTAAGATTCATAGTTGAGGCTAGTTTTGTACATGTAGCTGTGGCTAGTTTATGATGTTGTTAGCAAGATTTTGTTTGTTCTGTTACACTTGTATTATAGTTCAGCATAGAACAACATATGTAATCTCTAAGAATTTTTCCATATTTTTCTCTTCTTTTTTTGCATCAAGTCAAAACATTTAAAATGACAAAGGTAGCATTGTGTTGTCCACGTTTGTGTTATTTAAAAGACAAGAAAGTGCAGCTGTAGTTAAAATATTTTTCACAACTATGATTATTTGATTTCTAACAATCTCTTATCATTTTTGTTTTTTGTTTGTAAATAAACTGTTAATCCGAATCAATAATTTGGAAAGACAGTATAAACAAGGTTGTTGTTGTTACAAGTTACAATAGAAAATTAATGGTGTTGTCAGTTTGGCGATTTGTTCAAATATACTTTGGCTTATTTCAGTACTTTCATCAGTGCAACTTTAGCCTGAGTGTCAGGCTTTTTGGACAGGGGGGGGGGGGGGGGGTGAAGACAGGGATAGCGAAAGGAAGAAAAGCTTCCTTATTTTCCTCTCTACCTCACCCCCTCCCCTTAGGCAGGCCTGATACTTGGGTTAATGCAACATCAAACTATGAGCAATAATGGAAAGAACTTTTTAAAGGTTATTTTTTTGTTTCAAGGTACAATTGCTGTGTCATCACAACAATATTACTGAGATACTATTTGGTGCATAGCATACAACTTTCTTGCTTGTGCTCCTCATGCCATTTAAAAGTTGTATACCGAGCTTATGACTTGGATCATATCCTTTTTTTATCTTGCACATGACAATGACATGAAAGAAACTGAAGTTTGATTTACATGAAACAATTCTTGTTGTACACTTGCTGCAATCTTGCCACATGCATCAAAGTTGTAGTTTACGAGTTTACAAGCCCTGTCACTAGTGGAAGCTGTTTATAAACATTTGTCACAAAAAGCTCATTTCTAAACATCATTTTATTGTATTTCCATTCTTCATTGACTGCCTGCAGAATGCAGTTAGTACTCTAAATGTGACGAAAGTTCCAAAAAAAGTTTATCTAAAGATAAACAAGACAAACAACCCTTCTGTATCAAGTAACTGTAATTTTAGTGCAGATCAAATTAACAATCATTTTTCAATTCTGATCCTAGAAAAGTGATTTTAATACTGACAACTTTCTCTGCATACAGTGCACACAGTCACATCTGCAGTGATCTTATCACAGAGCATTTTGTTCTTTAACAAAGCATAAAACTATGCTAACAAAACAATGATGGATGCTTGAGTTTTCATTATTATAGCTTCTGTATTGCACTGTTTATTCTGAGCAACTACTCTTCAAGGGATAGACCTTACAATTCTGAAATATGGCACTTCTTTTTTGATGTAAAAATTATTAAAAAATTATAATGAGAAATAATTTTTATTAAGAGCATTTCATTAACATTATTGATTGTTTATTAAACACGCTTAATTATGTGTACATTCAGTTGCACAGGTCTAAAACTAGGTTCCTCCAACTATAAAACCGCTTTTAATTTTATCGGCAAACTTCATTAAGTGTTTGAATGAGAAATTTTACTTGGAAACTTGACAATTTGTGAGATTTTACTGCCAGTAGGAAAGTTTATGAATGTATTATTTTGATAATGTGAACTGTTTTTGTATTTTACTTTAATTTAAACTTATCATTAAAACTCCCTGAATTTTACTTGATAACCAGAAAGAACTTCAGTTATTTGTTAGCCCAAACCACAGATTGTAGATTTGACCCTGACAATATCATTTCAACTTGTATGGAATGAAATTTACATAACAGCAACATCTTTCAACAACAAAAATGTTTGGTGCTGAATTTTTTTTTTTACACGATGAAAAATGTTTGAAACAGCATTTCATCCTAGTTTGTGATAAAAATGGCACAATTATTGCTTCCATGTGATGGTATTTAAGAGAGCAAAAGACCTAAAATGCTGGCATTGTCAATGGAACTTTTAATTATAGTCAAATGCAGGTCATATGCTAATGGCAGATTTATAAAATAACAAAGTTTATTCTGATCAGAATTGACCAGGAAAATAATTAAAAGCATGTCCAATTTACCACCCTACTATATATTAGTATTTCCTTCCACAGTTACACTGCACTCCAGAATTGTGACAAAGAAAGTTGCGTATAGATGCATAACTTTAACAGCACTGAATGGGACTAAGTGTTTGCGTTCAGATGTTTATAAGGTCTGGAGGAAGCGAAAAGAAGAGTCCGATTTGAACTTTTTATTTCAACTTTGTAGCCTCTACAACATTCAATATTTTGTTTTGGAGTCCTTACCCCTTAAAGAGGAGTGGATTTTGGTAAAAAAAGTTGAAATCATTTAATTTTATCACCTGTTGGTTTGAAACTCTTTACAATTCTGAAAACTTGACAGGTTATTGTTAACTGTTCTTGTTTGCTAGTGATCTAAACGTTAGGTGTTAGAAATTATAAAGTTAGAATTATTTTGAGGGGAATTAAGTGATTCTAGATTCTCACTAGAATTGTTTTCTATTGTTAATGAGTTGTAGAAACTAAGACCTTTGCAAATGCTGAATGTTAGATAGAAAGTATTTCAACAAGTTGTTAATAATTGGGTTATTGGAGCCCTAGTTTAACTTAATGTACGTTGTTATAAAGTCGTCAGTGAATACCGTTATCTACAATAAGTTGATGTCAATATTATTTATAGAATGGTCAAGGTACAACCAGTTACATTATTTTCAAGATTTTTGAGAAGTAACAAGGGCCAGCAGGAACTGATGCAAAATTCTTGAAGTGCCAGATGCTGACAACTTGCTGTGCGAGTTTTCAGTCGATATTGCCTTCAAGAATCACGTCGGTGTTTTGCACCCTTGTTACTTGTCATGTTTTGAAAGTGTATTCAGTTTTGCATAAGGCAAACCTCTGCTGTTGGGGCAAGTTTTTTCCAGATACTGCAATGTAGAAAATTGCAAAACTGAAAATGGTACAAGACAAGTTAAGGGGGGAGAACCCTAACTACAACATAGTTGCTATGGATGACTTCTGACCATTATATCGTGGGTTCCCTTTCAATCCTGGGATTAGTTCTTTTGCCATGCTTGTTCTGTTGGAGGCTGCTTTCACTTTTGGCAGCTTTGACCATATTTGGAAAGTCACATGACCAGAACGCTAA
>OX393565.1:608261-665761 GCA_947652115.1 Blastomussa wellsi | reverse complement strand
GCCAAAATAAATATCACTTTCAGTGTCTCCACAGTTCTACTGGACAATAATTTTGATGTTTATCTCAAACCCTTTCTTAGAGCTGGTTTCTCCCAACAAGCTTGTGCACAGTAACAATGTTTTGCAATCTATTATACATTTTATGTCCCAGGGAGGGGGGTACTCCCTAATATGGGCTATACTGTGCCGCTGGATAGAGTATGGCTTTTGACCTCTCAGTCCTGTACTTCAAGCGAGTCTGTCTTAAAGACGGTATGGCTATTAAGGAGTCGTCTTAGACAGGGTGTGGTTTCAAGACTTCCATCAAGTTTTAAGCTCGTTCGAAATTAGAATTGTTCATCAGTATTTATTTAGCCGGTCATCAATCAACATTAGATCACTTTCAGGACTAGATATTAGCACTATACAGTGTAGTATATTTTGGTCCTAAACAAAGTCAGGGTTTTGGACCTCCAGTGGCACCCCTATACTCAAACATGGGTCAAGTACCCACCCCCCCCCTCCCCTCGGTCTTATGTGAACACTGAAAACAATTATCGTCGGTTTTCACAAGGGGTCGTACAATGTCAGATAGCTGCTGTGGTCCAAGCCCATCTCTCCTAGACATCTCTACAGTCACTATCAGTGCATATGTCAAACTTCTTGTGCTGGTGTTACTACTTGTTGGTGATTCCTGTTCCAGAACTGATGGCGGCACGGCGGAGATTTCCATATCTGAACCAGAATCATAACTATTTATATTAAGAAATAATACTTAGTATTCAATAATGGGTGCTTATAGCATCTTTCAATAACATGCAAACTCTGCCCATGTCGGCGGTGAGTCGACAGTTATGCTATTTCACTGCCGTCAATCATCAAGCGGATCTCTCAGGAAACAGAAGGTCCCTTCAGCAAGGTCAAAAGGTCACGTCTGTCAGTTGTGATTGGTAGACTTCAATCCATTTTGTTTGTTACTGATTTTCAAGGTTCATTGGCTGTCACCATAATTATAATTGACGGCAGCAAGAAATGCAATCGTTGGTTAGGTTTTGAACTTCAAAGTTTGCATATAATTGAAAAGCGCAGTAACAGAATGATGATGAAAATGACGATAACGATGATTACCCATTGGCTCTACAGAACCATCAATGGTAAAATAGTTACTCATGGTTGCTATAGTTACAGCATAAAGTCAAGAACAACATGTAAAAATTATGTTGGTCAAACTCGTAATCTATAATTTTGAACTCCTTGGCTGCAATGTATGATTTGAATGTAAAACGTAAAAAAGCATGCTTAGAAAAACTGATTCTAAAGGATACAATTCTGAAGTACTCCGGTCCTTGTAAGAGTCCTGCAAGATGTGTTCTAGGGGAATAACAGACATGCTAGGTACCTCTTCTAGATCTGAATCACTGCTGTCATCTTGGGTATCGTCAAATGTGCTTTGTTGTTTGTTGTCTTCATGAAGGGCAGCGTCTATGACAGTTTTCTCAACTTCCCAGTAGAACGTCACATAGCAAGGAACAGTTGTACTCAGTAGAAACTTTATTACACCTACCAGATGAAATTTTTAATTGCCTTTAATAATGAAATAATTGCTGTTACATATTCACTAGCCAGCGTAGCTGGTGGTTTTTGGTAGCTCATACGATCTTCGCTTTTCCTAAGACCCCTTGCGGCTTCACCACTCAGTTTCTGGTTAAACGGTTTCATGGCTTTCCCTAATTGTTTCGATTGCGCATGCTACCAAAATAAACCGCCAGCTATGTAGGCAATAAGAGTAATCCAGTCTAGTAAACTATAAATTAAAGTACCGCAGGAAGGATTGGCAGCGAGACTGAGTCGTTTTTAAATTTGGGATGGCGAGCCCGAGATTGAGATTGAGACTGTGAGACCTTCGGAACCGCTCAAAGAACGAGACTGAGAGACTCGTGAAATTTGAGTAAAATTTTGTGAGACACTTATTTTTTCAGGGACCATTCACCACCCCCCCCCCCCCACCCCCTCCTTGAAGAAAATCCAAAGGGAAAAAGATACAAAACGCTGATTTTTTGGGGGGTGGCTCCTTGATTTAAAGTCAGAACCCTCTGGTAGTGAAATGTGGGGAAGGGGTGCAAGATGCAGAGGCCCTTGAACTCAACCAAAAAATATTTTGTTTTATTAACTTTAATTTGACTTGCAAATATCCATTTCCTATTATCAATGGGTAGACTTCTGTTTAGAACTTTTACTTAGGGGCTTGTCTGTTGTTAAGAGTTGCCTTGGTAAATTGGCTAATAAGTGCAATTTAACGTTCATTAAGTTCTATGCAAAAACATCCGATTACCTGGACTTGTTGAACTTCTCTGGTCAGCTGACTTCAGTTTCAATAGAAACGGATTCTTTACACCAATCATATTCTGGGAAGGAACTTCTCTTGGTGGGAGATTAACATAATTAAAGATGGCTTCTCTTTCCACGACCCCAAGTCTGATTATAAAGCGACCCAAAATGAGAAAACATCCGACAATAATAAGGGCTGACAGAAAACCAAACCAATCCACCATCTTAGTCACCTGCGATTTGTCCAGCGGCAATTTTCGTACAGGTTAGTACGTTGTGTAACACCACTGTTCGGCGTTTCTGAAAAAAGGGGACAAGATGGCATGTACTTCAGATGCCAAAATTGCCAAGAGGTTGGGATCTGTCATCAAATTAAAGCCAGACATGTACGAAGAGTACAAAAAACTTCATGCTGCAGTATGGCCAAAGGTAATGTGGAATTTTTATTCCTGAAAAATCAATACTATAATATAAGCTTTTGAATAT
The DNA here is from genome assembly GCA_947652115.1 of Blastomussa wellsi. Classification (NCBI taxonomy): domain Eukaryota; kingdom Metazoa; phylum Cnidaria; class Anthozoa; order Scleractinia; family Plerogyridae; genus Blastomussa; species Blastomussa wellsi. Next base: position 662,968 of record OX393565.1, on the reverse strand, counting down.
CGTCGCGCCGTTCTTGTTTAAAATTCTCCCTCCACTTCCGAACCGCGATCTACCCCCAGTCCTCCAGGCCCGTAGACAGGATTTGTCATGGGGGGTGCATATGAGCGCCTCCGGCGCGAAATCACGAGCGCCGCAGGCGTGAAAACGTAGGGGGGTGTGGGGGTATCCCCCCAAGAAATTTTGAAAAAATAGGTTATCCGAGACAGCATTTCGTGCGTTTTGAAGGGAGTTTGTTAGGAAACAAGGCAGGTTCAAGTGAAGGTAACAACGACAATAATTCTTGTAAATTTTTAAATTCAAAAGCTATTTTTAAAAACAGAACCTTGTAAAGGTAATTTATTTAGCTAAAAATGACGGCAGTACATAAAGGAACAATCTCATCCCCAGAGTCCCCAACGATTTCACTTGCTTCTTCTTGTCCGCAAAAAGCCTGTGCGTAGCTTTTTGCGGACAAAATTTTCCATGTAATGACATGATCTGGCTGCCGCCTTTCTCTTTTTCTCGTTTTCTTCTCTTCGGCCCATTTTATTATGGATTCACCAAGGAACTGTATTCCAATACCAAGTGCCGTGTTCCGAGCCCAACAAGTACCCAGTCTCCTCTCTTTTTAATAGCGCCTGGGAATATTAATGGCACTTCGAATGGTTGGACATTGAAGGACATTAGGTAGAATGTATTGTTGAAATTAACCTAGAATCACACAATTTGGTCCAACATATACCACACATATCTACAAATGATGGTGTACCTTCAACCCAAAGGATTAAATGTAAATAGTCAAAGTACAGAAATACGATTTCCCTTTATTTATTTTTATTTATTTACTTTGATAATTTTTTTCACAATGAGCGGACTTCCAAGGCTCGTGGGGGGGTGCGGTCGCACCCATCGCACCCCCCCCCCTATGGGCCTGTCCTCAAACATCAATGTGTTATTTTTTCCAGGTGTTACAAAGAATATACGAGAGCAATATAAGAAACTACACTATTTATTATGACAAACATCATCACTTACTGTTTTCTCACATGGAATATATCGGTAAGTTTTTTTAACTCATTCATTTGGCTCATCATTTATTAACTTGTTTATTTGATCAATCATCATCAGTCGAGTGAGGGAAAAAAACGAGAGAGGACTAAGGCGAGAGCAAAAAGGAGAGCCTGTAAGATTTTCTTTAACAAACCTCTTGGTATAGTTGGAGCTGCTATACAATCTGATTGGCTGATTTTGACAAGTACTGTCAACACCTCATGTTGTGCTTCATTTTATGTCAGTCAAAAAATGGCGAGTGTGGTCCACACGTGTGATTTGAAGGAATCCGTTGAGCAACTGTCTTGAGAATTTCCAAATATTCAAGCTCTAAGAAAGGAGCATGACATGCATTCATGCCAACTGCCGTAGATTATCTGGGAGTCTCCCGGATACAGAATGGATCTCCCGGTCTATTGTAAGGGTCACCAAATCTCCCGGATACAAAGGAAAAAGGAATTTTTACTGTTACTTTGTCCGATTTTGTGAAGACCTTTTGAAATATTTGGCACATTTTTGTGGATGAATTGGCAGTGCCCTAGTTTAACTCTATTTGGAGGACTGAAGGGATGTATTTTGGTGTAAAATTGGCGGTCTCCCGAAATTTAAATTTTTTTAGGTTGGCATCTGTGGAAATGTGCCTCATCAACCTGGCTTGTGGGAAGACTCTCCCCTCATATTTTCTGACTTGCTTGCTTTCTTTGTTCGCCCTTTATTATTCAAGAGCCTGGAACAGACTAATTTCTTACCGACCTTACAGTTAGCACACTCAAACCATAAACACTTGATTTTTTTAAATTTTTTATGATTATCTAATGAGCATTTCCCTTATAAACAAAAAAGATTTGAAGTGTTTCTTAGTTTATAAAAATGCTAAATCCTTTTGTCTGAATGAAGAGGTCTCATTAGATAATCAAACAAAAAAAAGTAAGTGTACATGTTTCGAGTGTCCTCACTGCAATAATTGTGTTTAACTTATTTATTTGCTAATTTAAAAATTTATTATCAACTTTAAATTGTTGTTGTTCATAAACAAAAACTCCCTTTGAACTATATTTTAGTTTGGAATTTTCGAATCTCATTTTTAGATTTTATCATAGTATACATATCATTGTATTATTATAGCTTTTAGGGATTTTTAAATTTTTTACTCATTATTTATTCATTAATTTTAACTTAACGTTAAGCGCTTTTGAATATTCTTTTATAGTTTTAGCGCTATACAAATTCATTATCATTATCATTATCATATTCAGGGGATGACTTTGAGAAGGACATGGCAGCCATAGGAAGTGATCCATTCACTAAAGAGTGGTGGAAGGTGACGGAGCCATGCCAGGAATCATTAGAATGGACAGGACCTCTGCCGAGTGAGGGCGGGGAAGGAGGCGCCTGGTGGGCCCCTATGGAGGAAACATCCAGCTACTCAGTATAAATAAAATAATTTAAATGACATCACTGATTAAGTGCTTGAAATTTATATTTGTGGTATTGTTAATTGCTAATTATTTCTTATATTACAGACATGAATTGTCAAAGTGAAGAAATCTTATTCACACTATCATAGAACCACCTAGAGTAGAGTTTCCAATTTTTTGTCTAAAATCAGAAATGACACCAGCACTCTAAAAGTTACTTTCCCATGCCATCTTGGTTATGACAAAATTTGTAATATTAGTCTTAAACTTGTGACAGTCTTAGGTTCAGTAAAAAATATTAGTTGCTCAAAGCCTGTATAGTGAAACTTCTCAATGAAAGTGTTATAAAATTCTTTTGAACTTGTTTCATTTTTTTCTTCATTTGTTGGTCATAAGTGGACAGGATCTCACACCTACTCATGCATGCGAACCAATTTCTGACACCTCGCTGAAAAATTTGTGATATTACAGCCTCAACTGACAATTTCTAATGCAAGAAAAGAAATGTTTGTCCAAATGACAGTACTTCAACCCAATTCGACGGCATTGTGTTTGACAAACACATCCAGGGACTGGGACCTGGAAACCTTTGGACTGTCTTCGAAAGTGTTCGGAACAACCTTGGGAATTTTCAGACCACTTCAGAAATGATTGTGTCGTCTTAGAAAACCGTCATAAAAATCTCCCGCTTTTGACTTGGGAAAAGTTGGCAGGTATACCATGCTTGAAGATGATCTGTATAGGCCCCTAACCCTAGAGCGTTAGAGGGACCAAAAAGTGCCTTTCAAGTGCATCGTACACCTTTGATCCACACTCTCAAAACGGGACTTCCTTTCAAAATTTTCGAGTGAATGCTTTCATCCTAGTTCCCACTCCCCCTACCTGCCCCCCCCCCCCCCCCACCCACCCCTTTACCAAAAAAACCCCGCCCTTAAATGGAAAGTGATCAGCGGTATCTCTTTGACTCAGTTTGGTACTTCATGTGTAACAGGAGTGAAAATGGCGGGCAAGAAAGTCGAAGTTTTGCAGATATGTCCACAGCTTATTCTTCAAGACAGGACGAAACGGTTTTATGACGGCTACATTACAGTATGCGTACGTGCGATAAATAATAATGTGTGACTATTTTCTGTACGAGTGTTGGAAGCTTTCCGGCACGCTTTATTGATTGCCTGTCATAATTTTTGCAGAAGAGGAGTTTCCGAATTTCTGTCAGAATTCCCGAAAACAACTCAATGAAAGATGCCAGGTACTTTGCATAGAAAATATTCTGAATTTTGCATTTTAACTGCAAATTTCAGACGTTTTTCTCTGGTCGGGAGCGAGCGACCAGAAATTAGGCTAGAAACGGGAAGTAAAAAACGCAGGCCACAGCTTACAGTGAGGGAAAGGGGTGGGGGGGGGGGGGGGAGGGAGGTTGTTGGAGTACTCCCGTATATGGGCCATATAGGTATGTACCGCGGGATAGGGTATGGTTTTTCGCCGTTCTCGTTCCTTAAATTCTTCTTGCAATCAACCTATACTTTTACCTGTCTGTTAGGCACACTTGCTACTATGAGCAGCTTGAAACTGAAAAATGGAAAATGTGTCCTAGAATTTTTAGTCCAAAAAAGGGGACGAACCCTGAATTTACCTCAACTCACCTCACCTCAATTCTCCTAAATATTTGAACAAATCCAGGTTAACATCATGCATTTGTTATAGCATGCCCAGCATGCTTTGGGTGCATAATAAACAAATGCATGATGTAACAGTATCACTGAAAGGTAACAGTTTTCATACTCGCAATGTTGATCTTGTCTACTTTAAACACAGGATTGAATGTGGGTGGAAACTGCGGCACTTACTAAGGGGCTATGAAGGTGTCATTAAACAGGTAATACAGGATTAGAAAAGTAATCCATTTTATTGCTATGTGTAGAGTGGATGGGAGACAGAACTTTCTAAATTTCCATCTAAGGTTCTTCAGCATTGAGCCAGTGACAAGGATTATTTCTACTCCCTCTTGGATTGGATGCTCAGGGGTTTCAAAATGTTTTGAAGTAGGTGTCATCGACTGGAAGAGTAGGCGGCTGTTATAAGTGAGCTTTTTGGCCACAAGCTGATTGCTATGACCAGAGTAGCCGGCTGCATAATAGTCAAGTAGCCGGTGGAACTCTGGCACCTGCCGCCTTGTTTTGAAACCCCCGGATGCTTATCCATTGCACAAACACTTGGCCCCAGCATAAAGCAATTTAAAGCACATGACTTGCCCAAGAACACAGTTAGAGAGATATGGAGGGGGTAAGTTTCTAAAGAAACTGTGGTGCTGCGTCGGTGGGAAGTATAACAATATAATTTGGTTTTATCAACTGGGTTGATAATGTCAATTGGCCACCGTAAAGAGATTCAATTGCTCAAGTTTCGAGGGTTAGCCCTTCGTCGAAGCGATGAGAGATGTCTGGCTTATAGAGAGTTTAGAAATGTATCTGTTGTCTGTTTTACAGAGGTGTTCTGAGTCAACAAGAGTTCACTGTAAACACTGCTACAGCCTCTCTTAAATACTTGCGACCACATGGAGGTTAACAATCCAGTGTTGGTATGAGGCTGGAAATACAGCTAAGTGTTGAGGTGTCTCAATGTAAAAAGGCATCTCTAATATGATAATCATATTAGAAACATTGTAAACCATAAGCTTGTAATTTGTTCTCTACAGAGGCTAACACAAAGTACGGATCTACCTTCCTTCTTAATGGAACTCAAGAGTATTCTGGTGTGTATCTGATATTAAGCAATAATATTATTACCTGAAAGTTTTTTCTGTTAAAACCCCAGAAGTATGCAATCCACTAAATCCAACAAATTCAATATTGCTTCAGATAAAACTTTACTAATAACTTCAGTGGGTATTGAAATTCTGTACAGTTCTCTGTACTCATTTGCACAGAAAGGTGACTGAGTCTTGGGTTAAACCAAAATATCTAAAAATTAGTTTAATTGTACAAAAATCTGTTACCATAGGAAAAGCTTCTGGAATGCCAAAAATCAGAGAAAGTTGCCTCGCATCCAAGCTTTTATACACATTTGGTGACCGAGTTGGAGAGTATTGGTTGGGAAAAGTAAGTTGTACCAATTCAGTCATATATTAAATACTTGATAAACTAATTGATTTTCTAGATGACCAAGGGGCAACCAAACCCAAGCTGGTAGAAACACTAAATGTTTAAAAATGTACCCGAAATTAACAATCTATTGTTGCCTCTTTATTAGAGAGAATTAATAAATAATTTTAATGTCATGCATGTTATTTGGATAGAATTGACAGCTGAACAACTTTTTTTCTTCTTAGTTTTTGGTACCAAGTAAACGTAACTCAAGCTACATTCTGCAATTATGGTCTTCCATGTTTAGATGATATTGTATCGTTTTAAACTTAAGGAATCTTTTTCTCTTGTTAGGCTGGTATATGTAGATCCCTCATTTCAAGTTTTAAAGCTTGCTGCCAGGTAAATAAAGAAATAACTTTTAACACCAGCAGTTACAAAGTCAGCAAATTCAAACCAGCCCTGAAATTGATCTTGAAAGACTAACTACAGTACCCTAATGGTTAGTGCGCTGCAAGACTATATGAAACACAGGGCACTGTGTTGTGTTCTTGGGCAAGTCTCTTTACTCTCATAGCCTCTCTCCACCCAGGTATATATTTTAAACAGGTACCAGCGAATGTAATGCTGGTGGGGGGTTACCCTGCGATGACCCTCTTGAGTCTTCATTCCTCCCCGAGAGGAGGAGCGCAGGATCTGGTTCCCAAACAGCGGCTGGTAATTAAGCCTAAGTTGCTTCATGCTAAAGTCAACGGAAGCTGGGACAAGCTCTGGCCTGAATGGCCACTGGGCTAGTATGCAGACTTCACTCTTTTTCTAATAAACACCAAACCACTCTTATGCATAGTTATGTTATTAATACTCTGTCATTTTTTCCAGAGACAGTAAAGATAGAGAACACATTATAACTGTCCATCTGTCATCACAGGTATTACTGGTAATTAAAAACACATTTGGTCCTATGAAACTGTAAAATTTAGGAAGAGTATATGAGAAAATCAACCATAACCAAACAGTTTAGGCTGGTAACCTGGAAGGGTTTGATTTTACGGTAGTTTGAAAGTATTAAAATTAATAATAATTTCCAAGGAAAGCATGAGAACCACACTGGATCAGGATGGCAAGGCTTGTTCTTCCTGGACAAGTCCTTTTTAATTAATAATTTCAAATGGCCAGAAAATCGAAAATTTGCACACCATCTAGTTTATTTCACTATGGTCTTTCTCTTTCTACAAAAATACTTCTCCAATATGTGATGCTTTTATGTAATTTTCTGGAAAGTTGATCAGTCTGTGACTGTTTCCAAAGTTCTATAGTTTGGTAAAGTTTCTTTTTTTTTGGTCCTAGCATCCTCATGTAGCACCCACTTGTACTACAGATCTACCAGGAAAACGTTTTAACTTTGCATGGTCATCACAGGTAATCATGTTTACCAGGAAGGGTGGAATGTGTGTGTAGATACATGTATAAAGCCTGCATTGTTGATGTTGAGTTCATAATTTACAGAAAGATGGTTGGGCTTAACTACATGTCCAGTAGTTAAAGTGCACCTAACCCCAAAAATATTTTTTGCTGAAATAAACCTTTTAACCAGTTTGAAACACATTGCACCTTTCATTTCTCCTTGTTACCAAATTCTTACTATTTATAGCATTCAAAAATTCTGAAAAACTGTGCATCACTTGTTCCACGACCGAGTCAGAAGGGGCATGGGTCTATTCCTTATTTGACGTCAAGCTGATTTGCATTCCATCAAGTCCTTGTAAACATGTATGCAAATCCGTTTCTGACGTCAAATCAGGAATAGACCCACACCCAAGCCTGCAAATAACAGCCGGTCATCGGACATTTGTCCAGCAAATTTCAGGTTTTGACTGGCAAAAGCTTGGTCTGGTCGGACGTCCTGACCGGCAGTCCTGATACAGATGAGGGGAAAAGTCAGTGAACTTTTTTTATAGATCAACCAGTTGATTTTTTTGTCTGACCAGACTGGCTTCTTGTCCGGTCAAATTTGTCCCTGGCCTGACAAATGACCTCCCTTTTGACAAAAATTATTTGCAGGCTTGCACACCCCTTCTGACTTGCTTGTGGAGCAAATGATGCACAGTTTTTTGTAACTTTTAAATGCTATAAATAGTCAGAAGTTGGTAAAAAGGAGAACAGAAAGGTGCAAAGGTTTATTTTAGTGAAAAAATATTTTGGGGTTTGGTGCACTTTAAATCTATTTGTTAAATAATGGTAGCAGGACTGACTAGAGTCCATTTCTGAGCATAACATCGATTATACTAATCAACAAAACTGGATATAATTATAATTAGGCCTTGATAAAAAAAGAATAAATAGACTGCCAGTGGTCTCTTCCTAGCATAAAACTTCAATTCCAGCTTGGATTTTGCTCAGTCGAATGGGCAAGGGCCAAGGTCAATATAAACTTCAAGATGCTGGGCAATACTTTTCTTGAGCTAAGATTGTTTAGTAGAAATATGTACACCCCTCTGATTTACTTCACTATTCTATTTTTTGTAGAGTCTACCTCTTCAACAGTTATATCATCAGTTTCAACAGGTACGTTCTTGCAGGGAATATTGTTTCAAGACTCAGAGTCAAAACACTAAACGCTCCTCAATGAGATCACTTTTGATTACAATGTGTACAGACAGATAACAAAAAATAAAAAATCCAGGAGATCACCAAGTTTTAGTATCTATAAGGTACTTCTTCTTGACTCCCGAAATGCAGTAAAAAGTAAATGCTTGATAGATTCAACCACAAAAAACAACATGTCAAATATTATCTAAAGATACTTGTCGGGGAGAGCTGGCCTAAGGCTAATATTTTCAAAGTCATCGTTGAATCTTTCTTTCATAGGCTTTTTGCGTTCGACGTTAGGAGAACGCTTCGTAATCTTTGGGGATCCTGTGGTCGATGGGATACCTGTGCATGCCAGGCGTGAAGATTCGAGATTTTTGGTTACTTGGACGGGCAATGTTCAAAATCTGCGCCATTTTGAATAATTATTAAGCGCGCGCACGAATTTTAAGCCCAATAGCCGGCCAAAGAAATTGCGGGCTCACCTGGTGGACATGCGCACACAACTATTTTTTACGTCATAAACAATTGTCATATGGCAATCACGTGCATCACTGGTTCCATCAAGGTCAACTAGATGATTACACGGGAATATTTGAGTTCGGCAAAAGAATGAACTTTGGAGTTGTTTTCTAAGCGGGTTTTATCACTGAGCTGATGATTCTGCTAAACTTTTCGGTCAATGCCGTTCAAATCGAGCTGGAACTTCGTAGAAACACACAAATAAAGACCAGGTAACATTTGTGCCGTGAGAAGTTTACCTGTGCATTTGAGTCTATTTACATATTTGTAGTTTAACCTCTTTCATGCACGAAAAAGTAAGCTTGAGCATATCAGTGCAGTTTGTTACAACTGTAATGCTTTATTCACGTCTGATATCTCTACGCGGGTAATTTTGCATGATAAGTATCTCGCTCGCTGAAGCAAGCTAAGTTTAAAACATGTTGAACTGACCTACATGAACGTAAAATAATCATGAGATGAAAAGTTTGCACAATGGCAAAAGATTCTGTCCGGTTCTCTGACATCAGTAATCTAGCAGAAACCTAATATGTTTCCGTCGCTCCTATGATCATTGATTTCACTTCAAGTTGTGTCACGCAAGAAGCCAAGACTTTTAACCTTCAAGGCTACCATTTTTTCGAAGTTTGTAGTGACATGTTTATCTTTTTAACAACAAAGAACTTTTTACGCTCTACTTTACACTTTTATCGACCATGCTTGAGGGAGAGTAAGACATTTTAAGAGTAGAGAGTTAATGAGTGAGATATTTTGAAGCCGTATACGCGAAGAACATTTTTTACGAAAAGAATGTTTACCTTTTAATTCATGATCTCTTCCATGATTTTGAAATCAAGCTTGACGACACAAAAGCTAATCTGGAGCTAAGAAAACTCGAACGCACTTATTGATCTATGATTACTACTAGTAGTAAATTCGTTTTTGCCGTGCTTTCCCAAATTAGGTTCTATCTCAGCATGAGGATTTCTGGGACATGTTGGATGAAATAGACAGTAACACTTGGGTACTCGAGCCGGACTATCCTTCAAGATCCTGTACAAACAGAAGAATTGCTCTTGGTAACAATGCCTCCATACAGATTGAACTAAACCCAGCAACCCCCAGACTTTTACCAGAATGCAGATTCATGGGAGCTGATAATGGTATTAATAAAAACGTTTCATCTTTTTTATGTTTCTTTTATAGTCGACAGTTAGTGCGCTGGATTCCAAATCAGAGGGTCCGGGTTCAAGCCCTGGCCCGGGACATTTTGTTGTGTTCTTGGGCAAGACACTTTACTCTCACAGTGCCTTTCTTCACCCAGGTGTATAAATGGGTACCACCAAATTTAATGCTGGGATTAACCCTGCGATGGACTACCATCCCACCCAGGGGGGAGAAGAAATACCCTCTGTTGCTTCATGCTAAGGAAACCGGGATAAGCTCTGGCCTGATGGGCCACTTGGCTCATATGCAGACTTTACCTACCTTACCTTGCTAAAATACATTGTGGGATTTTTGTACCTCACTGTTACTTGTTTTCGAGGGGACTTAATTTTCTGAAAACGAAAAAGGCAGATTTCACCATTTGCTAGAAAAATGATGTTGAAAAGAACTATGTTTATAAATTTCATGAAAATATACATTCAAGTTACCTGTAATCTCAGAATGGGCATGATGGTTTGTAAAGCCATAATTATATATTTTATAATGGCATTAAGCAAAACCGATAACAAAACAATTACTTAGACAGGTTGGCATGTTATGTTTGTGACAAAACACAATGTTATTAGCATTACAAGATGTATTCTTTCAGCCTGTTATGATTCAGAGAAAGATAGCACAGACATTTATGTACTTGGCATCAAGGTTACTAAAGTATGGTACAGTATGGCTATAGGTTTTACATCATCAATTTTTGAAAGAAAATGATTTTATTTGCAGTGATTGTTCCTCTGCGAGAGCACTTGAATGCTAATATTCAATCTTGGTAAGAACTTACTGTTAACTTTTGAACAGCGAGAAAATAAGCCAGCTGTAGGCTATCAGATAAAGTTGCTAGAGAATATTATCATTATCATCATCATCATTGTTGTTGTCATTGCCGCTGCTGCTGGCACCACTTCTTTTAATTTGTTTTTGACATGTAATTTACCTTTAGATCAATATTATCTTATTTTAGGAATCCACAGTTTTCAGTTTTGACAAATCTGGAGAATTTATTGGGACAGAAATTTCCTTCTCCTTCCACAACAAAGAAAGAGGTACACCATAGGATAACATAACGAATTGAGATTTTTTCAAGAATTTAGTCATACCAGTTGTCTTTAGAGAGTTGCTGTGGCCTAATGACCAGTGTGCTAGACTCTGGGTCTCTCTGCTCCAGGGTAACTGTGTTATGTTCTTGGGCAAGACATCTCACAGTGCCCCAGGGGTATAAACGGGTCCTGGCAAGCAATGCAGAGGGAAGTTACCCCAGGTAGTCTAGTGCCCCATCTAGGGGCAGTGACAACACTCCTAACTAGTAACTCCGTGCTGTGAAAACTGTGATAAGCTCAAGCCTGATGCATCACTTAACTTGAATGCAAACTTATAAACCTTGAGGGGTCCAGATCAACTACAGGGCAAGGGTAATAATTGTGTTGTGCCAAGTTCTCCCAAACTCTTGGTTGTGCCCAAGTGTGACTGTTTTTGTTTATAAATTACTTTTAATTAATTTGTTTTCCTGTTAGGATTTCAGCATGGAATGTGGTATTTGTTATGCTTATCGTCTCAATGACCTGATACCAGATAAAGCTTGTGAAGATTTGAGGTGTGGGCAACCATTTCACAGCCTATGTCTGTATGAGGTATGGAAGTCATTATTGATCAAATGATGTTTAATTTGTTATTGTCATAAAATGCTTTCATCATTAGCATATAACTTAATATCAAACATAAAAAATAAAAGCTATTAAAGATAATATTCATTAAAGATGGCAGGTCTACAAAACCATGTTTTTGATCAATGGTAACATTGTAATATGCATGAATTATTTTATATTTAATTGGCAGTGGTTGCGGGCGTTGCCATCAAGTCGACAGAGTTTCAACATGATTTTTGGCGAGTGTCCTTATTGTAGCAAGGTAAGAATAATTGGATCCTATGTTTGTTGTGTGTATTTACACGTAGGACATGTTTATGTTAGTTATTCACACATAATTATTCAATTTTACATTTTACCCTCTTTTACCAGACTTGAAAGCTACCAAAGTCTTTGTACAACACAATTAATAAACAGTACCCAATAAAAGTAATGACTTGTAGCTTTCATTTGAATGGTCACACACTGAAAAACCTAAACATTAGAACCACCTTGTACAGCATAACAAACAGTGCCAACTGAGCTTTCATTTGAATGGTCACACACTGAAAGACCTAAACATTAGAACCACCTTGTACAGCATAACAAACAGTGCCAACTGATCTTTCATTTGAATGGTCACACACTGAAAAACCTAAACATTAGAACCACCTTGTACAGCATAACAAACAGTGCCAACTGAGCTTTCATTTGAATGGTCACACACTGAAAAACCTAAACATTAGAACCACCTTGTACAGCATAACAAACAGTGCCAACTGAGCTTTCATTTGAATGGTCACACACTGAAAAACCTAAACATTAGAACCACCTTGTACAGCATAACAAACAGTGCCAACTGAGCTTTCATTTGAATGGTCACACACTTGACTAGGGTCCCACCTTGTAAACAGTACCACAAAAATTAAAAGTACTGTTCAATTGAAATGGTATGGATTGGATATTGCAATTGACACTTGTTTATATTGGATTAAATTGACTAACTGCATGAATCCAAAACTTGGGGTTTACCTGTTACTTTTTCTTTGTTTTTGAGCTATTGTTTTGCTGTTCTTTATTGTTTCAAGGTTATTTGTTGTCTTGTTCGTTCTTTGTTTTACGTCACTGGTGAGTTTCACGGGTTCTTACACTGAGTATGAGCCAAAACTTGCAAACACTACAAGTAAATGTTATGTAACCCTGGTCATAATTGTAATAATTCTTGCCCCAGATCATAAAATTAAGTCCTTGCATTTTATATTATCTTGTTTATTTATTTTAGTGTCAATTTTTTTTTTCTATTACAGCCAATTACAGTTAAAATGGTCACTGTAAAATGAGACTGCATCGGCTGGGTCTGCCTGGTTTGGTTTATTACACAACACCAGTGAGAGAATCTCTTTGTTTAAACAGCATGTCATACTGTTTGAAAACAGTCGGCTCAGACATCAAAGTCTTGTCTAGGGTTGCATGCAGAGAAATATAGAAATATCGATTTCATTTTATAGTATATTTGGTATCTTTAAAGAGTCAAAAAAAGTTTTAGTTACTCCCAGATTGGTCTCCTTCAGGGGTTGAATTCAAAATTCCAGAAGAGCATCCCAATCTGTTTCATATAGGAGGCCCCACCAGGATTGTAGGGGTCAAACATAACTACCATAAAACACACTTTTAAACTCAGAAAATTTACTGTTTTCTCACACAGTCATCAGCGTGCCAAGTATTACACTGGGCTATGTCAATGAAAATATCTAATGAGAATTTACAAATGTCACAAATAAATATATAAAAATACTTCCATTTTACATTATTATGTTTTTCTTTTCTGCCCTGTTGAATGGCACACATTAGCAAAAATGTCTCAAAATAATTGTTGACAACTGAGTACAAAGTATAATATTTAAATAAAAAGTATAGCTTAAAGTGCCTATGAATTTGTTTTGTGTTTTGTTTTAAAATTTACTTTGTGAAATACGGGATTCCAGAGTTTGAGACCTCTGGGATTAAATATAACGATTTTACAAGCCTTCAAAGTTGAGCATTTTGACCTCCAAAAATGGTTAGGGGAATGGGTCTGAAAATACCACACCGTGACGACACTTTGGTGCCAAACTTTTGCTTGATGGATCAAAGTTTCTTGTCAAAGAGGAGTGATTACGTGAGAAACATGTCGAGCGATTCAGAAATGGGTGATTTGTCAGAAAAATCCAGCAACCCTAAGGAAATAGAAACTAAGAACGATTTCGGGAACAATTTTTGGCACCCAAATGACGTCAGAGGTAGTTGTCACATGGTATTTTGACCGCGCGATTCAAATACCATTTTTGAGGGCAAAATGGCTCAACTTTGAAGCCTTGTAAAATCGTTATTTTCAATGCCAGACATCTCATACTTTGGAATCACGTATTTCACAAGGTAAATTTTAAAACTAAATACAAAACCAATTCACTTCATAGGCACTTTAACATTTTTGCTTTGTTGTTTATTTGTGACAAAAACCTGTGTCATTTTTCTTTGTTTTTGAGCTGTTGTTTTTCTGTTCTGTATTGTTTCAAGGTTCTTTGTTGTCTTGTTTGTTCTTTGTTTTATGTCACTGGTGAGTTTCACAGGTTTTTACACAGAGGATGAGCCTTTTTTTCAGTTGATGTAAAAGCTCATTACAGTACTTACAGTGCTGGTACTATAAAAAGTCTCTGTAATGCTGGTCAGGAAGAAAAGATATCAATTATTGTTTTTGGGACTAAATACTATATATGTATGGATTTTAAACCATTCTGATTGTTCAGAAATGTAAAAAAATTAATTATAACTATGAGAGATTTTGTATTAAAAGTCAAAATAAATAATGATTTAAATAATTACATAGGGAGCCTGTTTGCATGTTACAAAAATAATGTTATATTGTTCAAAATGTGAATGAACATTGGGTATATTTTGATAGACTTTCTGTATGGGGTACAGGTTGTCAAACTTCATCATGAATAAATTATTGCAATTCAAACATCTTGTTAGATACTCTAATTTGTCATTAAAAGTTCCTTACGTTTTATAATAGTTTTCAATAACTATTGTACAAATGTCAGAATGAAAGAATAAATATTTAACTGTACAGCAGATTTCTACACGTGATACTTTGTGTCAGGAATCAAAGAAATCGTACACGTCAGTAAGTTTCTCTTGCTCATCTTTTCTTTGTTCGCTGGTCTGTAGCTGATCAGGTGTTGCAAGTTTGCTGTCACCAACCTTGGTGTTGTTATTATCATCATCACGATTGCTTCCTATGCTGGGACTCTTGGGAGTGTCAACATCCCATGACTCATCTGCAAAAAGATTGATAAAAACAACATTAACAGTATGCTATTTCCCTAACCAGTTCACAGTTTATATTTCAATCAATATAATTATATCAAACACGAGAGACAGTGTTTCATCGCATTTCCGAACACTGAGAAGAGGGCTGGAAATATGACAAATACAAGAGTATTTTTGATGAACTTTGAGGTGTTTGGAAATCTGATGAAACACATGACTTAGTATGACGCCATCATGCACTTGGTGGAATCTCTCAACAACAACTTTATTTGCTCAAACCTGTGAAGAGAAAACACCAAAGTTTGATGACTTTGTGTTCTGCCGAGGCACCACAAGTGTACTGAACTTTGTATCAATTCATCTGGTTTTCAAGAATTTCCATTTAAATTCTGTTTCTACATTTTGGTTTTGAGTTACCTTACATAGTTTGAAATTTGTGATTCTGTAAGTTTCGGAATCGTTTTTAGAATTTCAGGTTCGCTCACACTTCTACTTCGTGAAATTAAGTCTTTGCTTAATCATTTTGGCTTTGTTTTGTTATGGTAAAAACCAAGATAGACATGAGGTTGTTATGGTATGTCATACAATTGACCATCACCACATTGTCAAATTTGTGTGTAGAATTCTATCTCATCTCAGTGTTTGGATACCTATCCCGATGAAACACTGTCACCACAAGATAACATAACGATACCATAATGGCCCTGGACAGTTCTCTAACTTGGACCTACTCAATCTAGAGTTCCAAGCTTGGTGCAAACCACTAAACTCCACAATGAAAATTTTACATTGCATACCCTCTTCATCTGCATTGTATGTCTCATCTGGATCCACAGCAAAGTCAACAACATCATCACCTTCTTTAATCTGCTTTGCTTTGCTGCGCACTCTTCTTGCCTTTTCTTCTCTTCGTCTTTGTTTTGCAATGATGTCAGCATGGGCTTTTTCTCTCTTCCTTTCTGATGTAGACAGCCTTTCCTCTAACTGTAGAGGTTCACCAATAAATACAAATTACATAATGTTATACCTGCCAACTCTCACGCCTTAGGCGTGAGTCTCACGCCTTAGGCGTGAGTCTCACGCCTGCGAGCTGAAAACTTTGATCTCACGCCAACTCACACCTACGAACCAAATTCTCACGCCTGTATGGAAAATGTGAGCTGCGATAGCTCTAAATAACACATTTAAAAATATATGCAACTCCAAACAATGTGAGAAACGAAAATTTTCTGTAAAATGAATAAATGACGATTCTTTTCCTCGCGATTTCCGATTTTTGAAAGCAGACACTGAGGACGAGTCGCTGGGACACAAATCTCGTTTCCAGAGGCCGCGATCTTTTTGGTCTGCGGGATGTCATCGGAAACCTTCAAACGTCTTCGGAAATCTTCGTCCATATTCGGAAATTTTCGGAAATCATCGTGACATCTTCGGAAATCCAGGCTTCTCCGGGGTGACAGGTCTCACGCCTTTGGATAAGAACATGTTGGCAGGTATATAATGTCTAATATAATTTATGCAATAAGTCGGCTCTTGGACCTGCATTCAATCCTTGTGATGCTAGTCTATCGCAGGGGTACCCCCAGCATTTAATTTGCTGGTATACATTTATTGACCTGAAACAGGTGCAGTACTGTGAGAGTCAAGTATCTTCCCAAAAAAACAACACATTGACTGCTGCACAGGCTTGGATGTGGACCACACAGTCTACAGTCTAGTGCATTGGGCCTCCATAGGCCAGTCCAAAATATTAAAATTTCTTATCAACAACACTTGCCTCTGCCTTTTGCTGCTGAGCTTTGTCAATTTCTCTTGCAAGAAGAAGCTCTGTTCGCCTTTTAGACATTACTTTCACTTTCTTTTCCAACTCCTGATGTGCAAAAGAAAATACTTCAAAGTTAGAAAAACGTTGTTTAACCGCAAACCTTCAACTTCAAGAAAAGTTATTTTAATTTTCTTTAGAACAGATAAGTGAAATTTAAGCAAAATTTATAGACAATTTATTTTAAGTGGAGGAATTGTGTACCTTTTGCCTGTTTGATTCAGCTGCTGCTTGCCTTTGTTCTAAGGCCTCCCTCGTTAAAACTGGAGCACTCTCGATTTTCTAGTGTAAACAGAAGACATTTGTTTTAGTTAAAACCAGAATGGACAGGACTAGATGTAGCAGAGGGGGTGTCAACTCTGAGAAGCCCTGAAAAGCTAGCTGTTCCAGAAATCTGAAGATTTCGCTAGGAAATTCCAGGAAGTTTGCTCTTTTTTAGAGAAGGTCTTCCAAATATTTGGGGCAATGTTCCAAAGTTTTGGAACGACTTTTGTAGGGGATAATTCGCAGAGAGTTTTTTCAACATGTATTTGTACAACTTTCCATTACAGACATTTCTACAATTTTGTGTTGTCTCGACTTGATCTACGCCTAAGGTAAAAAAATATTCCGTGCAATAAAAGGCGAGAAAGGTACAAAAACTGTAGCAATTTTGTATTTACTTACTCTAATGTTATGTTCAGATCTGAGAACAAGATTAATTTGAAAGCTGTTGTTATGAATTGCTACTTGGTACCCATGCTTCTACCACTCCCCCCCCCCCCCCCCCCCCCTCAAGCTTACAAGAGCTTTTTGGTATGCCACTTCAATTTTTATAAAAACTCAAAGAAATGTTGCCGCAATGGACTGAAAGTACCTTTAGCCTGCGTGGTGGTTTATTTTGCGTCATTGCTGACAGTTTATCAGATTTACTTTGTCCAAGTACAATATCAAAAGCAACTGGTTTAGCCACTGGTGAGAGCGGGTGTTGCACAGTTTGATCTTCTTCTGTTGGAAAATAATTGCTGTGTTAATTATTACTGTTAGCTATACCCACAACATGGAAAGTGCAAAGCTGACAGCCCATTCTCTTCTCAGAGTGTCCTGCCCCACTTAGCCTGGGGCATAAGGAACAAATTGCTCTTGGGACACATGATTTGATTGGCTGATTTTCGAACAAAGGAAATTAAAACCCAGCCAATCGAATAAACCATTTTAAACTCTTATAAACCAAAAATAGGGTTCAAGTGGCCTAAAAACTGCCAGAGCTTATCCCAGTTTCAGTGGCATTAAGTGGCTAGGAATATTTCTGCTGCCCCCTGGATGGGATGCTAGTCTCCATAATTGACACTGCACCAGCAAGCTAAAGCAGAGGTACTATAATTATTAAAGGTTTTAAACGAACTGCTTTCAGTTCATAGCATTATTAGCTGATACAGTTTCGAGTTCAATTTGGAATTAATTTGCACAAGTGAGTTTTTCATTCTTTTATTACTTTAATAATTTCAATGAGTGCAATTTCAGCTTTTTGAAAAACTCACTCATGCAAATTAATTCCAAATTGAACTCGACACCGTATGATTACCTATACTAATAAAAAATATATACAAAACATAAATAACATAATACTGCAGCTGGTATTCAATCTGAGTATTCAATATTATCAAACACAGGTCATTCACCTTGAAGAGTTACAAATTTGTAAACTTGAAGAATAAAAATCGACCCCTTTCTATTTTATACAAAATTCTAATGGCGGCAAAAAACAAACACTGCATTTTAATGAAGTCAACATAAAATATGTGAAGGCTTATAACTAATTCTGTTTCAAAAAAATAATAAAACAATTTTCATTCCCTGCTAAATAAGATTTATGAAATGCGTCAGCTTATTAAATGACCCCGATGCTCTGCAGAGCTCTGGTTAAAATTACAAAGTTTAATGACAACAAGAACAATTTTACCCGATCAATAAAACAAAGAGTTGCTACATACACAACGCAAATAATGGTCTTCATTCCTTGGTAAATAGATATCGCCGTAAAGAAAGTACTTGCTAAGTACAGAAGTATGCTTGTTTACAATGCACGTTAAACAGTGAAAATTTTAATAAAGATAACGAAAATTCGATATCAGCGCTGGTAAAATTTTAGGGCAAAGAAAGTGTAAATCAGATGTAGAAATTATCCATGATCACGCGCCACGGTAATGTCAACCCGCAGGACAATTTTTACAGAAAATTGTGATAAATTAATTACTGGATTCTTTCGATGGTCAGTTGAGCGTTGTCTTTTAAGATTGCTCATAAAATTAAATCTGAATGATTTCCAGCCATACGTCACGTTACTGGAGCTGTAATTAAGGAAAAAACTTTGATCAACTTGCTTACCATGTGATGGAGAATGCTGTACTTCTTTACTGATAGCTTGTTTGTCCAAAACTCCTCGATTTGAAATCGAATTAGCAACATCGCTGTTTCCCTGTGGTTTTACATTTAAGTTTCCATTTAACACCGCACTGTTTGGCTTGTCGCTTAACTCCGCTGAGCCGTTCGATTTTGCAGCAGCAATGTTGCCATTTGCGTGGCCATTTGATCTCGAGTCGTGTTCGATCTTGATGTTGAAGGGTTTTGCGTCTTCGCCTGTTTGAGGTGTAACTTTTGAAGCTCCGCAACCCATTTAGCAAAGCGTTACTCCTATCAGCTCTTCACTATCGCCTGTTGAAGTCCATTGCTGGCAATTGCAACAATTTTTTATGTCGCTCGGCCGGGTGCGCCGGTGCCGATTCCACACTTCAGGTTCTAATTTGCCAATATCGATTGGAGTAGAAAAATGCGGTTAAAATTCCAGGCGTTTTATGTTGGACCATTAATTCCGATTTGTTATCCCGGCGAGCTTCTTGTACCTCAAATAAATCCAATTGTTGTGGATGCAAAATGTTTAAATAAAACTTTGTTGGAAAATGTCTGCAGGAATATAAATTGTTACACAGTTGCTACGCAACGCTTGTAAATTTAAAATTGTTCTCTCTCCGCCGGGAAATTGCGTCAGACCCACACGTGCGCGAATACGTTCCAAAGGAATTACATCGATTGCGTAAAAAGGAGTAACTTTATCATCACAAAAAGGTAATAATCTGAATAATAACGTCGCAAAGCTAATCGTCGACTACCGGTTCTGAAGGAAAAGGGGAATTAAACTTGTTTTCATGTAAACCGTCTTGCACGGTCCTACGGGGAGTGGGAGAGGTGAAAGGAGAAGGCGAATTTTACCTTTCGCGTTTTTTTCCTCAGTCCCCTTTTATTCGCGTGACACTTAAGCTAGGTATTTTGGAAAACCAATTCAACAAGGAACGATCTTTTCGCTGTCCACAATGTATATTTAATATAAAGTGTAGCAGCTCTCGTAAGCTAGTAACTCTACTGTTCCTCAATAGAACTAACCGTTGCTAAAAAATCCTTTACTCTGAACTGAATTGTGTTGGATTTTGATTTGCGCATACGTCATTTCAGACGGTCAGCAAGCCAGCACTTTATTTTTGACTCCTCACGCAGCTTGTTCTCTGGCGTGCAAGTGAACTCACGTTCTCCCCATCGTGAGATCGAATCACTGTTCCTTCTCGTCGAGTTCCCTCACTTGCGATCAGGGATCTTTTTTCTGAAAGAAGGGAAAAAAGAACCCGGGATGATAAGTTGCGAGGAAGGGAATGATCGTAGGCTATGGCAGGCTTCAAAAGGGGAGGAGATGGGAAAAGAAAACTCTCCCTGCTCTTTCGACGCCAGCTCGCAGGATGCGGGTTCCCTTGTTCATCTGTTCGCGCGGTCCCCGACAACGAGCAGGCTTTTAGCTATGCATCGGAGCGAAATAACCTCTAGCAAGATGATCTAATTCTGTTAGACTTGTTACCCTGTTCTGTATTTTGACCATTTTAATTCTGTTCTTCCTACACGTGTTTGATTCTCGCTTCGTTTCTCTATTTTCTAAAATCACGATGTTCTTAGTAGGACTACCCATCCCAGCTTGCTCGCAGGCTACGATGTCCTTGTCTGTTTTCGCACGACCAGTTCCAAAGAAACGTTACAATACTCTCCAAAATTTTACAAAAGAACACAAGGCGGTGTTGCGTTTGCATATAAAACTTGTTCCTAACACATAGTGGAAAGAAACGTTCCGTGACCACCCTAATAAAAGCCTTTGCCTTCAGCTTATTCAAGTTCTCCTAAAAACACTCTTGCGTAAGCACAGTTCTCTATTTGGCTGATATTATTCAAAATTATGCAAGGTTGTTCAAGTTTACTCCAGATTTCAATCAAAAGAACCAATTTCAATTCCCAGCCTTAACGAATAGTTTCAAAAACAGTCGCATTAACTTAAGTTAGTTTTTTTCTAGCTGCAAACACTTCTAACTTCGCGCTTTATTTTTTGTTAAGTTTTGTTTGCAACAACGAGGCAAGATGCAGAGATAATTACACCCCAGGGAGGGGGGGCTCCCATATGAATCACACGGAGATGCTTGTCGAAAATTTTGAATAGACCTGGGCGTGGCCAAAGCTTTCATTGACCCCTAAAAATACCAAAACTAACATTTATATTTTTTGGCTTGTAATCCTAAAAACGAAACATTGCGAAAATAGAATTTATATTTCTATATTTTTTGCCTTGAACCCCTAAACGAGACCTTGACAGCGAAATATATTCGCGTTTTTGCCCGGAACACCCCAAGCGAGATGACAAGCATCTCCGTCTCTTTCATATGGTACCCTCCCCCCCCCCCCCGAGGGAAATACACACGGGGGAGGGTGGTTTGACGAAAAGCAGTATTGGTCATTCGAAACGATACCACGACAGGTGGTTACCATATTTTCAGTATGTTTCAACGAATACAAAAAATATACTTGATATTTTTGATACTCTGAAGTGTCAGACGTCTTCCCGCACTGAAGCGCGATTAGGGCGACAGAACGTCTGAAACTTCAGATGATATGTTTGATTACTAAAGGTTCTTTTTCTCTGAGCTGATCTTCATTGTTTTTCGCGTCAGGTTTTCGTTTCTTTGAGGGTTGAGGTCTGAGAGAAATGGCCTTTGCTGACCCTTTTGCTGGACAATGTTGCCCGGCGCGGCAGAATTGCCTTTCGTTAGTTATTTGTTGTATTTACCGGTTTACGAAATTATGTTCTAAACTATGAGGCACTGCTCAATTGGCATTGTTTTCCCGTCCAAACGTATCGACCGACAGTTCATTGCGGATTTCTGGGAAATATTTTTGTTCAGTCTCTTTTATCCTGATCAGAGCTGTCCTGACTCGCGGTACTTGAAAACCGCTCCAACCTACGCCGTCTAATTTCCGAGTTCTCATCGTTTAAGTCGGGCCCAGTTTTCGAAGTGTCTTTGTCTGCAGAAACTGCAGGATTAGATTGCGTGGCCTCCAAAGGTGAAGAAGAATCTGATGTTGCGGAAGGCCCTAGATGAGATGCAGGTGACACCCCTGCTGTCAGCTTTGTTTGTGTCGCTGCTGCTGCCTTTGCTGTCCCTACTCCCGAGGACCCTACTACTGATGTTCCCATTTTGGGGGCATCTGCTGTTCCTGATCCCAAGGGACCTGCCCCTACCGTCCCTGATCCAGAGGGTCCTGCTCCTGCCGTCCCTGATCCGGAGGGTCCTGCTCCTGCCGTCCCTGATCCGGAGGGTCCTGCTCCTGCCGTCCCGGATCCCGAGGGTCCTGCTGAAGTCGGCGCCTGAGGCACGTTTATGGGTGGTTGGCTGAAAAGTAACATTGTACACATTAAGATGAGGCTCAAATTATCAACAGCTAACAAGTTTATAACATTGGTAAGCAAAGGTCACAGCAAACTATTCGCTCCGACGAAGGGCTAACGCTCGAAACGTCAGCTCTCGAATCTCTTTACGGTGGCCAATTCACATTATCAACCCAGTTGATAAAACCAAATTATAAGATTGACATTAGTCAGAGCAGTGATGGTGCAGTGACATGGCCACTCGTCTCCCATCACGGGGAGCAGGCTCGATTTAGCTCATTGCTATATTTGGTTGAGTTTGTTGTTAGGTTCTCGCCTTGATTTGAGAGTTTTCCTCTGAGTACACAAGTTTCCACCATCCAGCAAAATCAACATTTCCAAATTCCTATTTAACCAGGATGGAGAACCTACATGAAAGCCAGGTAGGGTTGATGTGGATTCCTCTCTAATTTTACCTCTGCATATTTATCATCTCTGTGTACTGATTGAGTTGAACTATGGCAGCATCCAGCAGGGCGTGAACAGTTCGTAACATGTTAATTCTCGCCTCCACATTCTGTCTCTGTTGACCTTCTACTGCAACTAACTGCTCAATATTCAGAGACGAAAGGTCCACATTGGGTGGACTGTTTAGACCACCTGACAAACATGAAAACAGCTATTATTGTCAAATAAAAATAGGGGTGAAATGCGTGGCTATACTGGGACCAGTAGACATCAATTTTGAACAACAAGTGTACAGACAAGTGCAAGCAAAAAGTGAGACAACTAAAAATTATTATTTTTAAAAAGATTCTCAAGTTTTGTGTGAATTTTTATTATTTTAAATTAAATACTTTTTGGTATATTTTTAGATTTGCCATGTTTTGTCAGCACTTTTAATTTGAAAACCACCGATTGAATGTTTAAAAGAAAAAAGCAATGCTTTGTCATTACCATTTGTACATTCAGATTCAAAACCTTTACACTTAAAATGTAAAACTGAACTTTTCAACATCTTGGTTACAAAGCAATGTCTATTTTTGGGTTACATCAGTTTTAAGGATCTCTTAAAACACACAAGTACATAACTTGATCAGTACATAACTTAATAATTGTACAAAATTTGTAACTAATAATTAAACTAATCACCAATAGATGAGTGTGGGGAAGGTTCCTGAAAATCCAGTGGGAGCCACCCCAAGCACAAACAGTAACCATGACAACCCTGTGAGCGGCAACTACCAGGCACTGTCACACTGAGCAGAACTAAGTGGAAAGAAATCATCAAGCTACACATACTTACCAATATGGATGGGAGGAACGGGAGCAAAAGTGATCGCTGTCACAGCTAGCGAAAAGTAACACAAGCAAATAATGGCTTGACCTCAACATGAGACCTGTAAAAATACTCAGCCCATGCAAAGCCTTGGGGCACCCTGGATTCAGGCATGAGACAGCTGGCCAGCAATGTTTAACCTCGCCTACATTACATTTAGCCACATTTAAATATATCCGAGTACTCACCAAACAGAAACGGTGGCATCATAAAAGGTGGTGGAAACATAAATGGAGGGGGCATCCCAAAACCTGGCATCTGAAAACAAAGATTGTTACGAGCAGTTAAAAAAGTAAAGAACAATGTTTTAACTCTCCCTTCCAAAACTCAGCATTATTATTCAGCTTTTAAAAGAAATACCTGGGTTTGGCTGGCATCCTGAGTTGAACTTGAACCTGTCAAAAATAAACAGAAATGACATTGAACATTCTTCAGAAATGCTGTTAAGGGCTCATGGTACAATATGAGTACTGAAGTTATTTCAACGGCTTATACAATAACAAATACAAGAACAAAGGAAGGATGTAAAATGAAAAGATGACAGCAAATTGCTGTAACTATACCTGGTTGCGGCATACTTCCAGCAGGAGCAGCACCAGGGCCAGGTGCCTGTGGTGTGACGGGAGGTGGTTGCCCTGGCGGCACTGGAGGAACACCCATCGGTGGCCAAAACATGGCTGGAGCAGCTGAAATAAAAATGAAAGATAATCAACTAATGCCAGCCATATTCTCCTCATGGAGCCTAGACTGTTCACAGTCCTCTACTTTCTCGTATTTTTCTCCCATTATTTTTAACAGTTAAAGTGCCATATTTGGGATTGCTTTAAAGCTTGCAAACCGTGAGCACAAGAGTTCATGCAAACACTTTATCACTTTAAGGATTTTAACCCTTATACTTTCACTTAGAATGTTTGCATGAATCTCCTAGTGCTAATGCTTGGGTGGTAGTGAAAACTAGCGAGAGATTATTAATAAACAATAATATTAATCTTTTATTGCAACCAAAACAATTTATGAAGTCAGAAGAACTTAAAGGGCTTGCTGATTTTTAAGGGGAATGAAATATCTGCCCAGTGACATATTTACTCGTTCTCTTACTGTGATATGTTAACAGTGACATTTTTCAAAGCAATGCCTAAGGATCTGCAACTGTAATACGTAGCATTTAACTTCTTGTGGAATAATAAATTTATTATGACCTGTGGGTTCTTAAACTTTCCTTGTCAGTTCACTTGAAAAATGACAAGATAAACAAGTTCTTTACCATTTATTGGACCCTGGAGGCCTACCCCTGGAGCAGGGGGGATTCCCATAGTAGGAGGGACCCCCATGGGAGGAAAGCCAAATGGAGGTTGTGGCCCTTGAAGAGGTGGAGGCTGCTGCGGCTGTGGTGGCGGTTGAGGTCTCAGGACGTCCATTCTGCATGTTGGACATGTTTGCTGCCGTTGAAACCAAGATCTTAAACAGCTAGTGTGGAATATGTGATTGCATGGCAGTTTTTTACAGCCTGTTGTCATTTCTTCACGGCAGATGATGCACACGTTATCACCCTGTTGAAGCTCTTCAGCTGTGGCATCTGGATAACTATTGGAAGCATAGTTTAAAAACATCAGATCTAATTATTAAGGAAATTAATTATGTACAAAGCAATCTCAGCTTGGCAATCATGATTTTAGTGCAAATTACTTTCGGTGATTATTAAGTTTTGTATGAAATTAAAGTGAAGGCAGCTGGTCTGTGTACACTAATCAACTGTTTGAATCTTTATACTTCAATTTAGGGGAAAGGAAGCATACATCTGAGAACCGAATGAATTCCCAACACTTTTTGCCCACTGTCAGTGCTTAATATGAAAGGTACTGAAAAAGAAAGAGATCTAAAGCTGTTCGAGTAACAACTCAACCAGTTGCGGGCAACTATGACCTTGGCAATTCTATTGCAAAAAGAGTAAACCTGAGCTGCAGTAAAAAGATACATGCAGTAGGAGTGTTCACCAAAGCTGGCTGCAAAAGAAAAGTACATTAATAATTTGACAAACATGCCAGCCATAGATTTTTTGTCAGTCTAATGTTCACACCATACTTACAGTGTGTTCATATTTGAAATAGCTCGCCGAGACATGATAACATCGCTGATACACTTCTTGAACCCTCTGAAATTAATGAACAATTGCAACAAACTTGGTTAAACAGACAACATCAGATCTAGAGGTTATCCTTCTTTCTTTAGCATGAAGTGACTTGTACTACTTGCTTGTATTATAACTATTAGCATATGTTACCAAGCAGTTGGGGGGCAAGTGCCTGTTTTGGCTAATCTTTGTTGAAACAATTTATCCAGTCAAGAACTAGCACGTCATTGGCAAATATACCGAAAAAAATTGAACGAGCACACACATCACGTTGCTAAGCAACTTCAGGGATGAACACTGTGTGCTAATTCTCGTCTTGGGGGCGGGATTTCATCGTCAACGGGGCACTTGGTCCCTCGACTGCAAGGGAGATTTGTAGTCTTCACTGTTTTTACACCTTTTAAGTACAGTTTACAGGTACAGTGTATATGCTAACATCATGTTGATGTGGGAATGTGAATAACTCAACACTGAGCATGCATGTTTCACTTCCTCTTCATCCTTGTTAGATGGCAGACGTTCCAATGATCAAATAACAAAGTTCAGTCACGTATACTAAGTAATTTGGTAAAAGCTCTCATATTTGACTACAACCCAAAACACAATGAAATATCTAGAAACTGTATTTCAGTTTAATTTCAAGAGAAAAACATGAAAGGTCTCCACTTATTTTTTTCTTTTTTAGAAACTGGTGTACATGTGTAAGACTGGCGTTTATTGTATGACTAGCTCCATGAGCGGGCAAGATTAATCAAAACCCGCTCTTTGATTGGCTACCCTCTCGGGATTACGTGCTTTGTCCCACAAGTGCAAAGATCATTTTTTGGTGTTTTATCCCATATAATAGGGAGCTTAAGCAAACCACGACGGCAACGTCAACGAGAACGTCGCTAAACAAAAGATTTAATGAGCAGTACAATAGCTCTGCACGTGCGTTATAATTCTATGTACATTTCTTTGCCGTCCTCTGCAAAACAACAACATGAAATGACCAATTTCTGAGTACTTTGGAGAACCTGAACCTCGAGGGCTAAATTTTCGTTTTTCTTTTTAAAAATAAACGCCGTCCATATATTTTTTACAAGAACTACGTTTGAAAGCGATAGATGCACCAAATGCATCAAGGCAATTGCGAGATTCGTGCGTAAATATAAATTCATTTTTTAGCAGGCGTCGTCCTAGCCGTCGCCGTCGTCATTGCTTAAGCTCCCTAATAAATCTTTTATTGACCAAGCTTGTTCAGTAAAGCTGGCTGGATATTGGCCTTGTTCTTTTTGTGTGTTTATGGGCCTCAACTTCGGCTTGCTCCATAAACACAAACAAAAGAACTTGGCCAATATCCAGCCATCTTGATCAGGGGTTTCAAAACAAGACGGCGGCTGCCAGAGTTCCACTGGCTACTTGACCAGTATGCCACTGGCTACTGTGGTCAGTGCCAGGTGTAGACTCACCTTAGTGTTAGGTACATAGGTCTAATGGCAAATAGTGGGAATGTATGTACTTTGATCATAATGACCATAAAACAGCTATAAAGCACAGTCTTGATAAAACCTAAAAATGAAATTGACAAAAACAGTGATAGGGATACATGTGAATCTATTAAAACAACTTGGAAAGGGATAATTGATGTAACACAAAACATACTGTACAGACCCCCTTCCAGACCCTGATATATACCAGAGATGTAGCTAAGAAATTACAAAGCTGGCTCACTAACAAGCTCAGCCGGCTTTTCTGACCATTGTACCTGAAAAATTTCTTTGAGTCTTTGTTTTCTAGTGAAATTTAAGCCGGTGATAAGCTCTCTTTCAGCCGGTGAAATTAGCCAGAAGCCGGCCCTTATCTACATATCTGATATACCTCTGGGCTATACAAAAACGACTTGCACTTCTGAAGAACTGTTATTTTCTTAAAAGGACCACCTAATCAGGCTACTCCCAGTAGCAGTAAACTGAATTAGAGCATGCATTACCAGAGCATAACGCATGGAAATGATGCTGATCTGAACATACAAGAGGTATGAAGTTTTAATTAGCACCAGTTCTTTTAAAACATGAAACACACAAGCTGTAGACAAGTGTTTTTCTGTAATTTTGTCATTTCCTTACTTACGGTATAACAGAACAATGCTTTTTAACAGAAAGCAATGATTAAGTGCCTTTACTTTGTTAGTCAAGAGATCAAATAAAACAGCCCCGTACAAAACACAACATAATAACAACTTTTGTTACATTTGTACCTGTAATTAACTCGGTATAGAGAAGATAAACAGCTTTGTTGTCCCAAGGATTTTCACTTCGAAGATCTATTATATGCAGAATGTACTTCATCTGAATGGTTACTACTATCGTCAAAAGAATGGCATACTGCAATTCAACAGGCAAAAACATATTTTTTTACACAACTTTTTAGAAGGTAATCAGAGGGCCAATAACTAAAATTGCCCAATCAGGGTGCTCCATTGCCGGTCCAATATTTTCTTAGTATTGGACTGTTGTCATTGTCCTGAATGATCCTGCGTGCAAATGAAGTGACTTACAAAAGACAAAATAAACTTGACTGGCAAGAAAAACCCTTGCATACTGCAAAATTATGTATGGCTGCAAAAGAAGTATACACTTTTTCAAAGCTGAAACCATCTTGGGAATCCCATGGCCCAACCTCTCTTCCCCAACTTCCATAAACTTCCTGCTCGTGATCCGTAATAAAGTGTGTGTGCTCTTTTTACTCCGAGCTTCTCCCTCCCTTGCCCCCTTCACCCTACAGGTATGCCAAAACTTGGAGTCAAGGGACAACCAATCGCATGTGCTAGATACCATAAGTGACAATTTTTGGAGTGTTTTTTTAGTAGGGGAAAGAAAATTTGTGAACAAAGAAAGACATTACCTCAGACCACAATAATTGTTAACTTAAGACATATTCCCAAGATGTGCCCTTCTAGGGCTTTTTGAGAGTTACTAATTTGTTACCTCAAATCCGAACACCAGTTGTACTGACGCTCCGCTTTGCATAGTTGTATTATAAGCAACATGAACCAAAACTGCATCCACCATTCCCAAAAACATGAGAAGGAGCACTGCTCGAACATGGAACAGCCATGATAAAACTGGACTCCTCTCCATATAATCAATCCGGTCTTCTGCCAACCAATGGAAACATTTCAGGAACAAAAGGAGAGTGAACTGTGCAACAAATCGAGGACTGAAATCATCTCGAAAAACTGTGAATGCCAAGCAGGTCTCTGTGACTGCATACCATGATCTCTCAATCAAATGCTGCAATAACAAAACATACATTTATTTTTCATAAGCTTGAGGTTCCTGTGACGTATTACTTTAGAACACCCTGCAAACCCCAAAAAATACACGAGCTTGAAATTTTAGACCCTCAAAAATACCTGGCACCAAAATTTCCTACCCGAAAAGTCTGCATATTTTTTAAGACCTAACAAAATGTGGCAGATCTCTTGACCCAAAACATACAGAGCGTGTAAATTTTCAACCCAAAAAAATACGTCGGACCCCCCACCCTCCCCCCTCTGTCATGTATAATGCGAGTACCTCCTGGGATATGCACGCACATAATACTTCCTTGTTGCACCTGATGATTCCAAAAACTCCCCATCTTTTCCCCACTTAGGCAGTAAAGACCAATACAACTGATCCAAATAAAAGCAACTTGGCGATAATACTGTGCCCTTAAAAGAACTTTCTAAAGCATAGAGACATGAAAGATTTGGCAACAGGAACCAGCTGGCCTTTCTTTTGGTCATTGTCATGCAAAGGTAATGCAAGGTGATTTTTTTCCAGTTCAATACCACATTCTCAGAATTCAGCATTCATTTGAAGCATTCATATAACTCACTCACTCAGCAATTACGGTTAGCAAGCATTTTGACCTGAGTAACCGAACCAATTCGGTAAAATTAAGTAAGCTTAAAAGTGAAAGAGCCCGATCCTAATTTATATTGCTTCCTGGATTTTGGAGATCGGAAAGCGCTCATTTCACGAAATTTCACATATCTCGCTTTAGAATTTATTACAAGCACTTACCTCCATTTCTGCAGCCCTTAGCTGTCCAAAGAATACTTTTCTCAGCATTTTACCGAAAAGAATCACAAGCACAAATGCTTGAAGGTACAACACCTACAGAAAGAAAATTATTTGTCAGTCCACACTCAAAACGTTAATCGCGTATACATAATGATTAGCCATGTCCAGCCATAAAAAAAAAACCCTCCAATTAGACTTAACTTGTGACTTACCGCCATACTCGGGCTAGACTTAGTAAGGTACACAACAGACGGATAAAATTGATGTTTTTGATAATAAGCATTTGCTACAACAGCTCCAGTTAGAGCCAAACTGGCTGCAGTAAGCACCACTTCACGCATCTTGTTCACAGTATTTAACCGAAATATTTGGGTAATACTTTCATTGCATAATCCACAAGTTCTGCTGGACCCGTTTCGCTAAAAGTTCTGTAAACAGTGGGAAAATTTCGGTATTTCCGTGGCCACATATGACTGGACGATTTGCTTTACTTCGGAAAGGAACTGAGAACCCACACGTCTGCACATACGGGGATTTTTGTTGTCATTTGGCAACATCCGCTGGGTAGACGATAACGGAGGCGCAAAAACTACTTTGCAACGTGACACCGAAGCCCAATCAAAATAAACGATTTTCAAAACTGTTCACAACCGCTAATTTTCTATGTAAAATAACGTGTGAGAAAAGCTAGCCAAGGGCTCCCGAGTGTGGATCACGGCTGTTGGGGGCGCGGGGAGGGGTGGTGGTGTAGCGGGAAAGCGGAACGGTTCTCGGATTCCAAATCCCCAGCCCTGAAAAAATACAAGTTCAGTTCCACTTTTCAACGTAAATTGTTCTATTTCTGATCTTAAGAAGTTTTTTAGGATGCTCTCCAATAGATCACTTCTAAACTTGGCAAGGACGACAGTTCTAATAGAAGAAACCGGTCATATGAAGGAAAGAACGGGGATGATGTCATCATTATATCAGAACAAATTAGACTATGGCCTGGGGGGCTTAGACTGCTTTTGGATATCCGATGACTGAAGCAAAGCCGACCCTGGCAAACTAGATCCGGAGCAGAGTGGTTCTGGATAAAAAGAAAAAGAAGTTTGGGCTTTGGCTACCGCGCCGTGTGGTGGGCACTATATTTGGCAAAATCTCGAGTATAATATTTTTGATCTCAGTCCAAGCCAAACTTTCAAATTTTTTTACCCTTTGCTCCCTACGCTCGCCTATAGGGGGGCGACTTGGTGCAATTCTAGTTAGCCCTGAGACCAAAAATAGCATTTTTAGAGATTATATCTTGCAACAAGTTGCACTTTCTTTTAGCCTAAAAAACAGCACACAAGAGAAAGTCATCCATTATCCTATTAGATGAATCCATTAAATAAAAATGTGGGGGAAACGATGTAGCACTTTCTGAACTTTTAACTTTTATGCTATTATTTTTAACCTAGTTAGAAACTTTTTTATTTTTATATCAATCAGCCGTGCCATTTTTTCGTAGTCGGTTATTGACTTTATTTGCTTCTAATTAAAACTAATTGTTGCCTGGCTTACGCGCAATAACAATATGTCAAAGAAAAGCCATCGCTTCCTCCAAACTATTCCTCACTAACCATAGAACCTGTCCCCTGTCCACTGGCAACTTTTGGTTCACTCAAGCTGACGGTCAGAACCCCATATATCTGTTGGATATCAGTACTAAACTAGAAATGAACTCTTTATCTTCGTTCATTGCTTTTTTCAGAGCAGAAAATGGTGGATCAGTTTAGAAAGGAGTCGCAAGGAGCGGCTTCCGGAAAGGAAATGAGGAAACCGGAAGTCAAAAGAAAAAGTGCCTAAACTTTTACAATTTCGTTATGCCTGTAGCTATTCCCAGAATCGACACTTAACGTACTTAGCCCATAACAGAAGAGGGGTTTATATTGATTGTAGTCCTCGGTATCCCAGGCGGGAAAAACAACTTTTAGAAACAAATGTCCAAAATAAATGAATAAGGCAAATTAATACATCAATTAGATCACAAAAGTTAAGCAGCTTTTGAGTTTCAGTGGCTTTATTTTTGCTTTTTGCCCGTAATCAGGAATAAAGATTCGCGCTACCTCAAGAGCCGATCGGGGCATCGGGCTGCCTACAACTCATATTTTCGTCACCAAGAGGGCCGTATACGTCAAAGAAGGCTTGGTCTGCTGAATATTGACGTCTTCAAACGTTTCGATAAAGCGCTTAATGTTTTCATACTGTTATTTATCGACAGTTTTTGGGACAAGCCAACGCAAATAATTATTATTTCATATAGTCTGCCAAAACAGTCTGTCTCAAAATCTCAGAAGTCGCCTCCTGCCCGTTTCCGGTTAAACGCGTTTGGTCACGTGATCAAAGTCACGAGATAAATACGGTCCGCCATATTGGTCCATGCACATTCCTTTTTAGAAAGCAAAGAAACGACAAAAAAGGCAACAGGTTTTCGAGTTCCGTCACCATAAAAGGCCATCCTACAACTGGCATAATGCAGAGCGAAGAATCCACAACAACAACAGATGAACTGGAGAGCATGCATTACGGAGCTCAAGCTCAAGGAAGCGGAGTTCTTGATCCAACTACGATTGAAGAAGGGGCATTCGAAGCGGCGATGGCTGGCGATCACGACGGACACGGACTGAAACGACCGGCGGACAGCGATGAAGATGCAGACGCTGAAACTACCATGCTTGTAGAAGAAAGACCCAAGAAAAAGACTAGAGGAAGGGTTAAAATTGAAATGAAGTTTATATCTAACAAACTGAGAAGATACACGACGTTTAGCAAACGGAAAACTGGAATAATGAAGAAGGTTGGTTTTCCAGTAATGACGATTAATTTCCGCTCGCATTTCATTTGTTGGTAAATTTTATAGCAAATGTTCGTTGTAAGTTCTTTATTAATTCTTTATTCTTTATTTATCATATTTTGTGCTATCTCTAAAAAAGGCGTACGAGCTGAGCACTCTGACCGGGACGCAGGTGATGTTGTTGGTTGCTTCAGAAACTGGGCATGTTTACACGTTTGCCACAAGAAAACTGCAGCCCATGATAACTTCGGAGAGTGGGAAAGCTCTTATTCAAACTTGCTTAAATTCGCCTGATCCCCCAGTGTCTCAGATTCCAAATCCAGACCAGAGAATGTCTGCAACAGGCTACGAAGAAACCGATTTGACATACACGGTGAACGAAAACGACGCAGATAAAATGCAGGTCAGTTCTATATTTGAGCTTACAGCACAATACAGCGTACGCCTTTGTGCGTTTTATACCGACAATATAAAATATAAGGTGCCCAGATCAAAAATTTCTTGAAATGTAATTTGAACGCATGGTAGTATGATTTTCTGATTCGGGTGTTTTTCCGAAGATGCTTGATTAGAAATTTATAATGCCTCACTGGAAAGGGTATTTACTATCAATCCACAATTGACCATTATTGTCTTCGTCTTTGGCATCTTTTTGAATTCATTTTATACTTTCAGTTGTCGTATTTTTTAAAAGTACTGTTGATGTCGTTTGTTTTGATGTAGTTTTCTCTAACTTTCGCGGCGAAACATTCGCGTAAAATTTTCAAACTCCGTGTCCTTTAAAACATTCCAACCATATATGGCGCCAGTTTCCTTCTTTGGTACGTTTCTTGCCCATTTTTGGAGACAAAGTAAACCCATGTTTGTCAGTTTCATTCGACTTGTTTGGGGAATCCTCTTCTTGTCTCGAAGACCCGAATGAATGGCCAAAACAGTTGAGATTTAAGTGATTTTAACCTTTTGGAAGAAAATATTCATTTTCGCTTTCGAAAGATTATTGATCGTAATTTGATATTTCCTTGGCGTGTGGAATTTTTCGCTCTTCAGTGACAGTAATTAGGCTTGATATTCCAGCCGACTCAGCAATCATAATTTCCAACTTTACCAAATGCATTGTACAATTTATCGTATTTCTTAGTCTGTGAACTTCGAACTGCGATTAAGCGTCGAAAGAGTGAAATATTTGTGTAAGAAAAAAGATAGTCTCGTGAGGAAATTGCCGAAAAATTTTCGAAGTACTTCTTTGCTAAATCGTTAATAAACATTTTCCACATTAGTCTCTTATTCAACTTATTCTTCCATCATGAAAGGTATTTATTTATACCATATACTGGGGGGTGTGCATATATATTTGATAAATATTATTTAAAAGATATATCCTTGAAAACATAATGATACAGGTCTATGAAGAACAGTCAAGTAAAAAACAAATTTAACTGCAAAAGGTTTCATTAAAGTAGTAATGCTAAGAAAAGCGCCGTTTTACCTCTGATATTTGTATTGTATTTATCAAGAGGCTTATCTTGATTTACAATGTTATAGGATCGAGGTGGTATTTTCACATCACAGCAGATAGACGCTAACCAGGGCCTTGGTGTTGGTGCGTTAGCAGGTGCTAATGGACCCATGACTGGTATAACAGCCTTGCCAGCCACAGGTCATTCCTTTCCCATCACGACCTATATACCGCCCTCAAACATTCAGCAGCAAGGTGGAAACAAGAATGCCTCAGTTCAGTCATCATACTCTGTTCAGGCCATGCCGGGAGGAGCGTTCACGACAATCTTTGCTCCAGGGACGTCTGTACAGTTGGGACAGACACTTTCCCAAGGACAGCAACAGGGCTCCACTGTACAGGTGAGAAATGTAAACTAATCCATTTCTTCATAGCAGCTTAAAATGATGGGTTGAAAAATTTCTCTATGTTCTACAGCCAAAGCATAAAACAATAATTTTCAGCTGCAACATTAGACATCAGTTGATTGGAACACATGGCTATTGAACAGAGTATGTTGTAGAGGGGGTAAGTTTCTAAAGAAACTGTGGTGCTGCGTCAGTGGGAAGTATAACAATATAATTTGGTTTTATCAAACGGGGTTGATAATGTCAATTGGCCACCGGAAAGAGATTCAAGTGCTGACGTTTCGAGCGTTAGCCCTTCGTCGGAGCGAATGACGCTCCGACGAAGGGCTAACGCTCGAAACGTCAGCACTTGAATCTCTTTACGGTGGCCAATTGACATTATCAACCCCGTTTGATAAAACCAAATTATAAGAGTATGTTGTACCCATTATGCACAATTCTTCATTTGTCCTGACATAGAATCAAATTCTTCTTGCTTGCTGTCATAAAATTTACTGGTAGTGATAATAGCACTTTTTTCAAAAATCAATAATTTACAGTTTAGTGTTGTTTGTCTTGGCACAAGAGACCCAGCTATGCTTGTTTATATATTTGTTTCCTCACAATCAGTGGAGTGAAAATCATTATGCAAATATTGTCACTTAAAAGATCTGGTTGAGTTACACTGAACAAAAACTCATCATCTATGTGGCTATGTTATGGCAGTTTTGGTCAAAATATGTTGTTCTGATTGTGAAGACAATGGAGTAAAGTATGTACTCTGACTGGTTGACATAATCCTTATTCGGTGTTGCATAAACAAGAACAGCAGGACACTTTAGGTTTTGGAATTTTAAAGATTTTGCATGTTGTTTGTCTTGATTCTCTTCGCAGTTATTACATGCTGGAAGTACACTTGCCCTTTTTGGGCATTCAATGAGTTTTGTTTTTTAATTTCAAAGATATAATAGTTTGACTAATTTCAGTCATAGGAAACCAGCAATATTGTAAACGATTGTTCAAATAAGGAATTTCAAAGTCAATCCAAACAAATTTTTATGGCACTTGTTCTTGAAAGGTGGAAATAATCAATAATAAATTATGTAGTTACTGACGATATTTCAAGTTTAGGGTAAACTGTATTCATAGTCTTATTAGTTGCATACTATAACTGTTCCCAACTAGAGCAGTAGACTTGCAAAAAGATTAGATTGGGTGACGTCAAGACCTTTCTATTTTACTGATCCAAGTGAAGCATTTGGATTTGAGCTTGCATCTGACACTTGTCACTAAGTTAATATAACCGTGTTGATATGAACTCTGAAGGGACCAAACTGTTTTAGTATTGATAGGGTGTCAGTATTATTGATTTTTTTAAACTGAACATCCAATACAATTCAGAATGTACATTGGTGGGTCACAAAATGCTGTCTGAAAGCATCTGTTGTATTTTGTAACATGGTGATCTTTACCAAATTTGACTTTATAAACATGCTGTACATTTGTTCACATTGTTTGATTCTTCAATCTTTCCATGTTTTCAACATTTTTTTAATTGATATTTTCCACCATAAACAGGTTTTGACACAGCCAACCGTTCAGATCCAGCGATTGCAGCAGCCAACACAGACAGTCCAAGTAAATGCTGGTAACCCCACAACAGCGTCAAACACAATCACCCTGCCGATTGTCCAGGATACAAGCCATAATGACCAAAATGTTGACCACTCATCTGGATCACAGGGGAACAACTTGCAGTCTGTCGGAACTGTTGTGGTTCCCATAGCAACTAATCAGGATGGCAGTGTTTCCCTTGGAAATGTTGTCCCCTCTTCTATGATGCTGTCTTCCTCACAAGCTGGCCAAATCCCGGTGATGTACAGTGTATATGCATCACCCTCGTCTGGGCTGGTGACAGTATCTAATCTCTCTGATGGTAGCACAGATCAGACCTCGGGGCACACCCATCACCTGTCTGGGGAAGCAAATGACATAACGCAGCAGACACTTCCAGGATCTCTATCTCTCACCGCTGTTCAAGTACACCAGGATATCAACTCTGGTGTGCCTGCCTATGCAACACAAGCAGTTGTCACTGAGAGTAGTGGCACTCAAACTGCCGATGATATTCACACTATTGTAAGTGATCATGGATCTCTAACTGTGGGCACAGAGTCTGACACAGGCATCGTCAAAAGTGATTTGTCTGTCTCAGTCAATTAATTTCCATCAAGAAAACAACCACATAACTTGCCAGGACGATGTGACATGCTAATATGTATAAGCACCGGGTGATAACCTTTTGGGCAGAGAACTGTAAATAGTATCTGTTTAGTCTTGCATTTAGCATTTTATACCCCCTCTCTGGGCTTGGTGCATAATTTCAGATGTAACAATATTATAGAGCACTGAATAATTATAAACAACATTTCACTTGGCTTCCAAACAAAATCCTCAGCTGCCTGATGTGGCTACCTATAACAAATATCAAAATGTAGGTAATGTTCCCAAATCAAGAACCCTGCATATCAGCTCTGGTAGCAAAACCCACAGTAGAACAACAAACACAGGCCTAAAAGCAAAGAAACATGCATGCATGCTTGGAAAAAAATATTTTGCCTTCATGTTAAGGGGTCTAGTTTGTTTAATTGTAGTTGAGTATGTGGTATATGCCACAGTGATTTGCTCAGCAGCAAACAGGGTTTTGTTAAATATTACAGTTTTTCAAGTCTTCAATTTAGCTGGAATGAAAGAAACTAACCAATAATTGATTGATTCCTTGATTAAAAAAGATACACATTAGTCAAGGCTCATCATTTGAAATCAAGGCAAAAAATTATTGTTCCTTATCATCCAGAAGAAGAAAATAGTATTATCTAATTCTAAGTCCACAGTTTCTGTAACATTTCAACAAAAGAACAGGTAAAGGAAAACTGCTTGCAGTAGTGATACTGATTTTCATTACTTTAAAAGAATGACTATAATTATATTCTACATTTCATAATAATTATAAAAATTATAATATTTAGTTCTTCACAGTTTCTATTGTTCTTGACTGTAAATATTTTATAAATTAATAATAACCAGATCAAGTGTACATTTTCTTAGCATGGTAATCAACAAGCATGCTAAAGCAGACATGCAAGTATTGAATATCCTAGAATTTTGCTGTTTTTTTACCAATATTTCCTTGGCATTGAAAATACAAAATAAATAAAAATACTTCGACATCTTCGTGAAGAATTGTTTTAATGCTAAAAGTACATTCAAATATTAGTCCTGCCAAGTAACTAGGGACAATAATTTTTCATTATTTGTTTGAAAAACTAACAAAAGATGTAATAATTAAACACAACAAAGAGACTTGTTTTTAATTATCACATTTCTGAACACTGAGAACGACCCATTGGAAAAAGCACTTTTTGGATATTTAACATTTTTTGGCAAGTTGTGAGCAAAATCTGCCCCACATACTCAAAACTTCCTTTGCAACATGAAAACATGTTGCTCGGCCATGCGCTAAGGGAAAAATTTTTGTTTTTTCAATTTTTTTCACTTTTCCTTTTTCCCCTTTTCTTATCGTTCTGCTGCAGTTGTTGGCCTTCTACTGGGCTTGCCTTCAGTCCAAAAATTCCAGAGAAAGCGTGATCCAAACTGGGAATTCTTGCCATGGAGTAGCCAAGGGCAGTTGAGGCAATTTTTCCTCAAATTTGGTAAAAGATGATGTCAGAAGTGGAACAAACAACAATGTTCATCATGGCTGGTTTTTGCCGGCATGGGAGCCAAATGGCTTATGGGTACTGGCACTTCAACTCTAGTTTCTGCTGCATGATGGGATGCCAGTCCATTGCAAGGTTACTCCCTACAATTCTGTCAAAATTTGTTGCCCAGAGAATACACTGGTACCCATGAATACTCCTGGGTGAGTAGACAGTTGAGAGAACAAGTGCCAGTTTTGGGAAATCTTGTTGAATTGCTTGATGACTTATTTTATCCAATCAAAAACTAGCACGAGAGCAAACATGCCGTGCTGCTTATTAACACACTGTAACTTCAGGGACACACTGGGTTCAGTCCCTGCATCTCGCAGTTGGGATTTTGTCATCAACTGGCACTTGCCCCCTCAACTGAGAGGTACTCTGAGAGTCGAGTGTCTTGCACAATCCACAACACAACAACCTTGACCAGAGCTAGAATCTTTAATAAACAAGAAATTCAATATGGGAGAATCTTTACCTCATGAGTACAGACCTAACCGGGTTCATTCTGGCCTGCGAGCAGGCTCACCTTTGCCACACACGAACGATACATGCAAACGATTCAATCAAAAAGCGAGAAGCGAAATGAGCAAGTGATCTACGCCACTCACTGTCACGGCTTCGCCAGTCCCGCATACATATGAGCCTGGGTTCAGTTTATACCCTTGTGCTTAGTCAAGATTCTCCCATATACAGACCCTTCCTCAGTTGAGACAAAACTAGGAGCAAATCAGAAATAAGACCCTAAAAACCCATTCAGATTGTGACAAGGCATTTAAACCATTTACCGTTATGAATTTTTTTTGAGTTTTAGAAATTTATTAAGACGGATTCCACTCAAAGTTCAACATTTTGTAACATTTTGAATACTATTTAAAACAGCTCACTGCAATTCATTTCTCTAGGTGACCCCGCGATTACATCCCCACGCATTCTCAAGAAATTTAATGTCAAACCTCGTAAGAATGCTCAAAACCTGTGTTATTGTGTTTTCAACTAACGCGAAAG
Organism: Blastomussa wellsi; assembly: GCA_947652115.1. Taxonomy (NCBI): domain Eukaryota; kingdom Metazoa; phylum Cnidaria; class Anthozoa; order Scleractinia; family Plerogyridae; genus Blastomussa; species Blastomussa wellsi. The sequence continues at coordinate 623,713 of OX393565.1, read as the reverse complement.
GTCCCTTTAATTGAAATATGGATAACTTCAAGTTCAATTTTCTCTCGTGGGTCAGCTTGAGAGCTTAAGTCTTGATAACATCTTACCTTTAGTTAAAATATTACCATGCTATGAGATTTTTTTGGAAACTTTGTTTTTGCCATTATTGCTCGAATGTTCTGTGGAAATCATCTAAAGGTCACTCAAAATGCACCTGTAAAGAGCTGGAGAATAATGCAGAATGTACACCAAGAATGCCCAATGGTTTTGAAATGAATTAATTTTTTCAACTTCCCAGCTGGAAGTGTACACCGGTATATTTTTACTTGCTGGTCTCTAAGGATTCTCAAAATGCTGAACCTTGAGAGTTAAGTGTCTGACTCAGCCATTGTATAAGGTTGGATATATAACCCTACTGCAACTGTTTCTCTGTAACATTACTCTTGAAGGAGAAGTTCAATTTCTTCAAGTGGAGCACGTAGTCTAATTTCTTTCTCAATCATCAAATCAATTATGTCTTGTACGTCATCTCGTAAATGCTGTACTGCATCCGTGTACAAAACCTGAAGTGAATAATTTTGAGAATCTGTCAAGTGAAATTTAAACCCCCTTACAGCCTTGCTTACAAAACCGTGAACACCAGAAATATTTATGGAATGTTATTGTGTTACAAAGAAAAAGCCAATCAGGTGTGAGAAAACTTAACCGCAGAGAGCAACGGTAATTAGTTGGTGGTTTTGAGGTTTGTTTGCATATCCTCAACTTTGCTGCTATTGGTCACTACACAATCAACATTCCTGAAATATTTCAGGTGATCATGGTTTTCTTAGCAAGGCTGTAAATGAGACCAGTCTGTGTGTTGCTAAAGCTTTTTTTGAGCCCTAAAAGATACAATATATTTCATGCCTGGTAAGTTAGGGCTGCCAACTGAGTATGACCTGTTGGTAGACTGTCGGTTGGTCAACACTTTACTGACAGGCAAATTTGGGAACTATAATTGCTCACTTATACAGGGTATAAAAACATTTTCTTCCTAGAACACTAAATGAGACCTTGGCTAAAAATATTTGTGTTCTGTGTTCTGTCCAGAACCCCAAGGTAAGACCACATCTGTAATCATATACCTATTAAGAAAGACCAGAAGAATCCTGTCGTTTTCATGGGGGGTACCCCACCCCCAGGAATACCTTTGGCTACTTTTTATAATAATTACCTTGGCCCAGGGGCAGCTCTGTAGTGCTTGGTAGAATGCTGATTTGACTTTCTCTAGCCCATGATTTGACTGAAAGAGGGAATTAAAATTTTTAGTAACAATTCACCAGTGGATGTAGTCACGGAGGTAAAATATATATCAATTAATTATACCATAGAAGTGTAATAAATAGAATAAAAGGTAAGAGAAGGAAAGGATAATGATAAAACTAAATTAAACTAAGTACCCCATCCCAATTTACTAGACCCCCGCCTTAAAATTTGAACTTCAAAAATAAAAGCAATATGAGGATCTAAGGTACTATAAAACGACGAAGGGCTAACGCTCGAAATGTCAGCTCTTGAATCTCTTTACGGTGGCCAATTCACATTATAAACCCAGTTGACAAAACCAAATTATATTATAAAAATCACAGTTTACCAGAGCCAATCAGGAACCAATTGAAAGTAATTACTGGTATGACTTCCTGCAATAAGTACATTGCATTTTATTTGTGCTTGCTGATCAAATTAACTGCTTACCAATAACAATAACGACACTTAGCTCAGATTGTGTAGCATGAAACGACGAGGGGAATTGCTACAATTTGGCAGTATTCATTTATGTTCATGGTTGGGTTGAAATTCCATGGCTTTTTCCAAGACTTCTCCACGTTTCCCATGGCCTTAATATAATGCATGACCATTTTCTTGGAAATAATCTTTCATTCTGGGTACATTTTTACCACTGTCTTCACAAAAAACCTTATTTATTTATTTATTTTATCAAAATTTTCCACGACTTTCCATGACCCATACTTAAATTCCATGACTTTCCAGGCCTGGAAACAGCAAAAGTTCTAAAATTTCATTATTTTACAGGTTTCCATAATCCATACGAACATGATACTGTGAGAATAAAGTGACTTGGCTGGCCCAAGAACACAAGTTGCGTAATGATCCTGGACTGGGCTCAAACTTAGGAAACTTGATATCGAGTGGATCCAGCTCACTGACCATCAGGTCACTGTGCCTCCCACTTGTGTTTATGCAGAACAATAAAAACATAAATTACCTGAAATTCCATAAACATTCTCCACAATGCCACACAGTGTCTGCCAGAAGAACTTGAGACTGCCCTTTCAAACAAAGAACACTGACGATGGACCACACCTGTGACTGGAAGAGAAGTCAAGGCTGCCGTGCTGCCTTGTGAGATAAGCACAGATGGATCATTGCATTCCATGACAGATACTAGGGACTTGGCCCTCAGCTGCTCATAATAAATTGCAAAGATCCACGGAACAGGTGTGGTAGCGTTTTGTGTGGCCTTGTCGAGTGTCCTTCTTACTTCACCACTGAGAATCGACTTGGATTCACGCTCAATGTAAAATGACAAGAACTCAGGGTTATCAGGAAATTTTTCCAGTGCAAAGTACAAAATATTTCTTGTGTCTTTCAAGGGAAGTGTTCTGTTACTCTTGCAGTGAAATCTAAACAGTCTGATGTAGAAACTCAGGATGAGTTCAAAGTCCATCTCACTGAGGCCAGCTCCATTTGATTTGTCATGTGAAATTAATGAAATGACATCATTACACATGGACAAAACAGCTTGAATGCCAGCGGTTAAATATTCAAACAAAGCACTACAAGCTTCTAGATGTACTGCCAGACTTCCAGAGGCAATGCTACAGTCTGAAAGCAACTCTCTCTTTCCTGGGGACGACTTGGTTCTTTCAATAATGCCTTGGTGTAACTTTTGGTAGACTCTGCGAGACTTGAGAAGTTGAACAGCAGACATGTCTGCAGTTGGTGAGTGGGATGTGGAGGGTTGAAACTTCGATCCTTCAGCAAATGTGGTCAAGATCTCAAATGCTGTCTTGTTTTCCTCACCCAACAAAGGCTTCAAGACTGTAGAGTTTTCAGTGACACCAACTTCAAGCTCAGCGTAAGACCTGACAATACAGGATACCCATTGTTAACAGCAGGCCTTCACCTGGCCATTATAGAAGGGTACACCTGGAGGTGGCTGTTAGTGAAGGTTAGACCACAAACACTAAATCTAGCAAGAAATGACAAGACTACAAGGTCAAGTTCTGGTGTGTATTCAAGACAACCTTGCGTTACTAAGTTATACCTTACAAGAGGTGCTAAAGCTGTCCTCCTATGCAGTTCATCAGAAAACATCTCACCGCCCATCGTGAGAGTAGAGTCAAACACTCTGCGAGCTTCATCTGTGTTACCAGATAACCACTCTATCTCTGCAAAAGCTTGCCACAGCTTCAAATCATTTCTGAAGTTTGTAAAGACATTCCACTTTCATTATTTTTTAGGAAAAGTAAAAATGCCACTGGTTGAGTATAATTGATGACTTGACTAAGTTCAAAAAGACAAGGTGTATGTAAAGGAGAAATGTCCACAAAGGGGATGTGTCTGAACAATCAATATGTTTATTTGAGGAGTTATGCACTAAGTGTCTAGACATGATGGAGGTGTCTGCTAAGCAGAGATGGCCACAAAGGGCAGGTGTCCACTTTTGGAGGTGTCTACTCGGAGATGTCCACTAATGGGATGTGTCTATGTTGCGGTTTAGATTTATCCCTGGTTTAAAATTTTTTAAACCAGTTTGATATTGATTTCCCTTTGTTTCAGATTATGCTAATCAACATGAGATAAAAGGAAATAAAAATCAAACTAGTTTACAAAAATTTTAAACCAGGGATAAATTTAAACCACAACATCTACTTAGGGGAATAGTCTTCTACTTAGCGGAATAGTCTGTCTCCACAAAGGGAAGGTCTCTGCCCAGAAGCTGTTCACTCAAAGGATTTGATCACTTAGAGGAGGTGTCCACTAAGGGGAGGTGTCCACTAAGGGGAGGTGGCCACTAAGGGGAGGTGGCCACTAAGGGGAGGTGGCCACTAAGGGGAGGTGGCCACTAAGGGGAGGTGTCCACTAAGGGGAGGTGGCCACTAAGAGAAGGTGGCCACTTTGGGGAGGTGGCCACTTAGGGGAGGTGGCCACTAAGGGGAGGTGGCCACTAAGGGAAGGTGGCCACTAAGGGAAGGTGTCCACTAAGGGGAGGTGTCCACTAAGGGGAGGTGTACACTAAGGGGAGGTGGCCACTAAGGGGAGGTGTTCACTAAGGGAAGGTGGCCACTAAGGGAGGTGGCCACTAAGGGGAGGTGTCCACTTAGGGAAGGTGGCCAATTATGAGAAGTGTCCACATATAAGAGGTGTCTACTTAGGAAAGGTGGCCACAACTGGCAGGTGTCTACCAGCAAGATGTATCCACTTGAAGGAGGTGTCCATCAACATGGCAGTCACTGCATTTTCTTTACTCATTGACAAACCTGTTTTCTGGTCGTTTAAGGAGGCTCTTGGCCAATTTTCTTACATCTTTACACTTCTTTTTACTTTCCTTTAATGATGGAGCCTTCTGGGTAAGGCCATACTCAAACCAGAGCCACAACACTATCAGGAAGCTCCTTGTTGCTCCCTCAAAAACTGGCAGGCTTTGCACAAAGATGTTTCTTACGAGGGTTAAAGCCTCTGGTGAGGGCCATTGTTTGTTAGCTGTGTCTGTGGAGTTGTTGTCATCCCAATAGCATGACTGGTGGAGACCAAGGAACTGTAACAAGGTGACGTTGTTAGGTTCAAGTAACTGTGACTTATGCTCCAAAGAAATGTCCAGGAATCTTTGCACATCCACATTTGTTGAGGAGCTCATGCAAGGTACTGGTACTCCCAATAATTCCAAGAAAGATAAGACAAGCTTGAGTTTGTTCGTAGGATCACTGATCTTGAACAAGCTTGAGCTGATGTCATCAAACAAAACAAGTCTTTCAGCATCATCACAATCCTCCTCTGTTTGACTTGTTCCATCACCTGGTTGCCATGGCAACAAATGTCTGGTCTGCCGTGACAATTCGACTTGTACCCAGTTCTTCCACAGAGGCTGATCTTTGTCAACTACAATCTCATCATCATTATCATCAATAGAATCACTCTCATCTGTTCTACTGGTGGAATTTGCCTTGAAAATCTTCTTAATATCAACAGCCACTTCTGGAGTGAAAGTTTTGTTTCCGGAAGCCATCCACGACTTCCAGCCACTTGCACCATCTTCACCAAACCTTATTGGGAAAACCAGATACTTAGAAAGATTTTGACTGATATAGATTTCCCTTTGTTTAGATCTAATAAATTCCCCAGATTGAAAATAAAAGAAAGTTAAGTTAAAGCAGCAGCTAATAAAGACTGTAATTAGTGGCAATTGCTTTACAGCATTTTGCTAGTGCTAACTGGTGAATATTACTTGGAGGAATGCCTGCTTTGAAATATCAATATTGCATTGTAACACTAGTGCCAGCCCCAAACTGCAGGTTAGACCATCATGCCACTGTCTCTTTGCTGCCCCTCTCAGCACAAGCGCTAGAACAAAGTAAAAACACTACACGGTACCTTGGCTGTCCACTGTCCCAGAATGTCTCCAGGAATGCCATCTGCCCAGTAACAGGAGTATTCTTCTCCAGGTCAGGTGAACAGAAACAGTTTAATTCAATCATGGCCTGTAAGCAAGCAACAGCCTTTTCTGTGTGACCTGAAGAGCAGACATAATAAATTAAGTTTGTTACAAACCTGGCAACTCTTGTATGTAACGCATGGTTCAAGTCTACCTGTAACTGGGGCAAGTCCAGCCCTTTCGGCCTGGGGGTGGGAAATTGTTTTAAGTGGTCTTAAAAGTACTTTCTCAATGTTCTTCCTAGTACATCGATCACTTATGGGTTGACACAATTGTGCCGTACCGTGCGAAGGAGACTGCCCATTTCTGGTTAGAGAAGAATAATGTTTTAAAAATTAAATATGCTTTTGAAGGTTTTTGCTTTCCCTTTACCATTCTGTTCGCTGGTTGCAAGCTTCTTTCTTTCTCGTTCTTTCGAGGAAGTAGCAAGATGTATGGGTTAGATTTTTTTCCTCCAGTTTTCTTAATAAAATATAGTTTTCCTGATTTCTTATGCTATATATGTGATTCATACTGTAGTATATGATCTACGATAGCATGTATCATGGATATTTAATTGCAAACCTGTTTACAATTATAATAATTACCTGATTGTCTTGTGAACTCGATTTCCCTGATGAACAAGTCTACCATTTCACTCTCCAGGTCACCTTCAGCTTGGTGAGAAGCAAAAGTTCCTTCTTTGATTGATGACAGAGTGCTCAAACACTTTCCATAAACTGCTACAGCCTTACCAAACGAAAACACTGAAAATCTGGATTGCATGAACAGCAAGTAGTGTTTCCATAACAAAGTATTGTTAGGATGAACAAAGCTCACTCTTTTCCACTTTTGAACCAGTTCTTCAGCATCCATGATCTCATTGCACAGATCTAAGTGGGCAACGATTAATTCAACTGAGTTTGGATTTTTTTGCAAAGCTTTCTCTAAGACTGCAATCTTTTTCTCGATTATGGTCCTAGTAGCAGCTTTTCTCCTCTCTTGACCAGGCGTTGAAAAACTTGATCCAACAGAGTCTTCTTTTTGAATGATCTCTTCTTGAAAATCAACAAGAGCAAGCCAAGCTTGAACGTCTTGGGGATTGTTATGCAAGATTTTGTTCAACTCACGAGTCTTTTGCAAGATAGCAGATTCATGGCAATCTTTATTGGCAGTTGTTTGCTCCATTATTTCTCTTGGAGAATCCCCCTTGGCTATCTCATCTTGATGGGATAACTTAAGGGGAACATAGCTGTTAACATCACCTAAATTAATACCTTGCCCTGGCTTCTCCACTTTACTATGCAATGCCATAGAAATATTCTCAACGCTTTCTGGTCCTTGGAATTCTTTAATATTCCAATACCTTGCAGCAGTTACCATCTTTTTCTTTTTCTTTCCTTTCTGTTCTGACAGCTCAATAACCTGATGTTTGTTTAGACCAAGGCATGTCACATTTGACTTCATCTTATACAAAGCAATATCCAGCCTATACAATGTGTTATACATTCGATTTGCCATATCAGGTTTTTTGTAGAGTCTAAAAGCCTTCTCAGGGGCAAGGTGTGCTTCTTCAATCCAAATTGTATCTGGTTTGTTTGCATCTTCTCTGATATGTTCCTTGAGCTCAGATTTCTCGTGCTTATGTTTGTGTTTCTTTTTATGCTTATGTCTCTTTTTTTCCTTGTAATGTTTCCGAGCCTTTTCTCTATATTCATTTTTTATTTCCTTGCCATGATAGGGTTCTCCTTCTTCTTCATCTGAACTAGAAATATCGACAAGAGCATGTTTGCTTCCTGGGTCTACAGACTGTTGATGTACTTGCGTGGTAGCTTGTTCCAGTAAGGTCTGCATCTGCTTTGAGTTAATGATTTCCCTTTGGTTGTCAATTTGAAAAGAAATGACATCTTTATAACTTTCATTCCTGAGCCAGTTTGGCTGGCTGACTCCTGAAAAAACAAAGCAGGGAACACGGTCAAATGCTCAGTTTTAGTCTTCTTGAAGAAGCAGGGCAGAACTCTTTTCTTCACCATGCTCGGAGTAAGCTCGCGCGCAAGTCTCCTTAAGAAAAATGCACAGCAACTTTATAGTTCTTCAAATTTAGACAGCATCATCCACCGTTTATTTTTGATAGAAAAGCAATTGATACATTTAATATGTACCTGATATATTCAATTGTACAATGGCTGTACAACAAAGCATGTCTGTTTTATATACTTCAGACTTTTCAAAAACTGTCCGACGACTGTGCGAGTCATGATCAGACAACATTTGACCTACCTTTATCAACATCTACAGATTGTTCTACCACTTTAGAAGAAGCGCAAGGGAATAGAACGTCACAGGTTGTTTCAACGGATTTACTTTCAGAACCTAATATAGGAAATAAGGTCTGATTTGAAGGGTATTTGTTCTTTGAAACACTCTCCGTTTCCTCCATCAACTCCGCCATGTTGAATTCACTGACCGTACAGTATGAATCGCGGGCGCGAGACAAAATGTCCCCTGCCCTCCCCGCTCTTCACTTTTGGAGCGTCCGTCGCGGGAACGCAAAAAAGAGCGGGAAAGTTTCAGCGTACTTCTCGTTTCGACTTGCTTGCGCTGGTTTGGCGCAGTTTGCTTTCTTCTTTTTGCTATAAATATGCGAACAAATCGCTTCTTCTGTTTTAAGAAAGGGGCAAAACCTATCAATAAGGAAACGGGAATAATAGTTCAGAAAAAGAACGAAATGGGAAGTCAAGTTTCCACCAAAAATGTGCAGAAGAGCAGCTCTCGAAATGACGCGAATTCAGAAATGGCGAAATATAAGAAGCATCCAAGAACTGAGAAGATAACCAGTGCTAAGCCAGAAGCTGTAGTTCTCAAACGAAGAAGAAGTTACAGTGAATGCGATAAAACAAGTGAAAGACAAACTTTGTGCAAGAAACTAAGAGTTAGTCAGTTGTACACGGATTACTGCGGACGGAATTCTTTTATGGCAGCTTTTTTCAGGCTTCTTGGTGAGTTTTTAAAGTCAAAGTCAACTGAGTTCTTTAAATCCATTTACGCGCTCTATTTTGGCATTTTTTAAAGATGTCCTTATAAAAACATTTGCTTACTTGTACATTCCAAAGCCTGAACCAAACAAGAGCTCATATATAAACAATTTTTCGTCAATAATGCAGATGATGATGTCATTCAAGATTTTCTGTGGATGGACAGTTGCGCAATCATATCAGACAAGGTATTAAAAGTGCAGAGATAAATTGCCTTTGCCAATATCATTTTAAATCCGCGAATTACTTTCTATATTCTCTTTCTTTCAGTATCTTCTAGCAATGGTTTACACCTATTTTAGGAGAGCTGAGCTGGCCCGAAGGGAATTTAACAGGATGAATTTCTTTATAGCACTGTAAGTATCAGCAGAAGCGTCTGGTATCAAATAAAGCTGAAATCCTTTCAAAGGTTCGGCAAAGTTTATGGAAGGAATTAAGTTAACCTTCATTCATTCACATTGCATTGACAGTTGATTTTATTCCCAGGTACTTGGCAAATGATATGGAAGAAGACGAAGAAGAAGAAAAGTACGACATATTTCCTTGGGCTTTGGGAAAGAATTGGCGAGAGCTGTATCCAAGTTTCCTCCAAAAAAGAGACATGTTCTGGAAAAAGATAAACTATCGTGCTCTTGTCAGTAAATTAACCTGTGATGAGGTAATAAACACGAATAGAAGTTTAAAGAGAGTAGAGATCATGTGTAATTGCGACCCTCTTACTAATCAAGAGAAAACGCCTAACTGCCAATGTTTATTTTCTTTCTGGAATTTGTATTTTAATTTTGGTAAAAATGTGGGTGCTTCCAGTTGAAATTGTATCCATTATATTGAAGTGCTAAGGGACGTGTAAGATGCACTGAGAAATAATTTCACCTTAGATGGACCTCTGTTTGAAGAGAAGTATTATTATTGCTAGTATCACTATCATAGAAGTATTCATTCCATGTTATTTTCTCCGTTCTAAACTTTAAGATCATGTCTATTGTGTCAGACCACCCAGTCTGGCAGCGTACAAGAAGACGTCACCACGGAGGAGCATGGAGAGACCACATGAGGGACACAAGCAACGAATGCACAAGCCCCAGGGGTCCTGGAACAGCTCCCTTCCAGTGCACCAAATGCCAAGATCCCAAAAGTGAACCAAATTCACCCATGTTAACATCTGACTATTACAGCTGTTCATCGCAATCTTCATCAGAAGACGAGAACTCAAATTCAAGTTTTAATATGAAAGGTATTTAGTTTTAGATCTGTGAGTTCATTGTTGTTCCCATGACTCCTGGGCTGGTTTTCCTTTGATTGCGCATGAAATGGCCCAAGTTCAACCAACCCTAAATTTTGTCGAGATCATTTATCTGTTTTATCGCTCTGACTCGTTTTCCGCTATCAATTGTTCGACTGTCTGTGAGGGTCTGAGGGAAAGAATACAACTACAGCCGTAGTGTAAACGCACTAGCACTGACTAAATTCGAATAAACTCATTTCACTATTTTTCAATTATGGAGAGGAAAATCAACAGTTAGTGTTCCATACGGTAACCTCCATTCCTCAGTTTTGTTTACTTGTGACGAAGTTTGCGACAGCTCACACGATGAAATGATTTTCGTACTACCATGACTATGGACTGTACTGGACTTTGCTTATCTTTTGCCGATAACTAAAATAAATGGCATTCGGCCAAAAAAAATTGTAACCTAAACAGTAGGTAGCTTCCCACGAGTCCATAACTCATTGCCTTCCTTCCACTCTAAAGTAAGTGGCCTTCTAACGCTTAGTTCTGTTTTCAGATTTGAAGAATCTGCTTAAGAAAAGCAAAAACAAAAGAAGTTGCCATGGCAACAGGAGTTAGACACATTCCACAGTACTCCTTGGGTTAATTCTCTTACTTTATTCTAAGATTAAGAAAGGGAAATAAATGTGCGCAGCTTTTCGGAAAACAACAATAAGTGGCACCTCCACTTTATGTTTTTGCAGATTCTTATATATAGTAAAACTCCGCGTATAAGAACCTATAGATTTTAAGAACCTGTTAGACTACAAGTTCCGATTTAGACCCCTTATCATAAGAACCTGCTCAGGCTAGAATTTCAAAGCAGGTTCTTATTTTATCACATAGAGGCAAAACTAAAACTTTATAAATCAAAGAAAATAAGCCCTTCACAAAGTTATGCAAAATGCGTATAGGGTTCATTTTAGAAGATAATTTGAATCATAATTTATATAAATGATATGCTACGCCTACCGAAAACGAGTCGCTTTAAGAACCTACAATCTTGGACAAAACTGTTGAGACTCTTCTATAAATTACCACCAATTTGGGTACTACAGCTGCTATTGTCCAACCCCCCCTCCCCCATTCAATGTTGGCGATTTTTTTGTGTTGCCAGAGCAAAGCCGAGTGAATTGTAAATCACATGAGACAACATTGAGCAGGGGGAGAGAGGGATTAACATTTTTCACTCACTTGTAAGTCAAGGCATTCTCAAATAAAGTGCAATATTTGTTTGTCTCAACTACTGAGCTTTGTCCAAGATTGTAGTTAGCCTAATTTCCTGGTCAGGAGAGCACCATTTATACAAGAACCTGTTTATCGATAGGCTAACTTAATTGGAAAAATCTTTGATCTTATACGCGGGATTTTATTGTATTTGAGTATACCAGGCTCGTTGTTAAGGCTTGATCATGAAGCCACACACAAATTATCATTTGTTTCGAGGCTATCAATATAAGAAATAATGCGTCATATGAAGTTGTGTTTGTAGTAAATGATATTTGTGAAACTGTTACATTGATAAAACAAAGCATGCAGGCATGTATAAATTCATTTTACCACAAATTTCATTCAAACGATTTCAGTATTTCTGTCTAGGAAATGCGTTTCAATTATGTGCTGAATATTTATTATAATGCGTTTTTAGTCAAGCAATAAATTCTTGAACAATTGAAAACTGCCTCTTTAATCAGCTTTAATTTCCACGCAGAAGTAAATTACATAGTCTATAAGATCTTTTACGAGAACTACTGTGTTACATTTCTGAAACGGTGTCGGTAAATGGGATTCACACTCACCCATCGATGATTCTCAGTTTAGGGTATTAAAGACATACACTCGCAACCCTTCCCCTAGTGGAGGTTGGTTGGCGAAAGACTAATCACTCTTTTCTTATGAAGATCATACAGTCATCCTCCTGTCATTTTAGCAACTACCTGCGGGATAGCCTCTCCTCTGAGTATCAGCTCGAAAACAAAAAAAAAAGAAAAGAAAAAAAAGAATCCCACTCTTGTAAATGAAGCGAGTTAAACTCTTGTAGAGGTCCATGATTTTAGAACAGTGTTGATTTCCTCACGTTGAAAAGTAGAGACTGGTACGGTACGCATATGAAGATTGATGTGAAATTTTAAGTCGATTAACTTCATCTCGCTTCCATTCGTTCCCGTATTGTTGGGACGTGCATCCAAATTGTCGCATGGTTGAAAATGTTACGTGCGTAATTTACGCACATACATAGTTTATTTGTTAACGAAGATCAGAACCAAACAAGCCAGATGCGAACTAGCCTGTTTCAGGCCAGAAGTGAATTTACGTAGGTCTATTTACGCAAATTAGACTTCATGAACTTAAATTTTGGTGGTCCGTTCTCACCTATTGGGTGTGACAAGCACATCGGAGCGACAAGTCCAAGTACAGCGGAAACCCGCTAATCCGGTCACCAATTCAACTGGCCGCAATTAAATATTTGAAGAGCCCAAGTCAGTCTCCGCCATTTCCGATGGCATCAAAAGTATGGAAATCGTATGGTAAAGCGAAATCTTACTGTATTGCTGTAAGTTGTTACTGGAGGTGATAAATTAAAGTTTACCAAGTTTCTCACAGCTTGTTCCAGGCTCTCGCGTGCCCCATTATGACGAAGGGCTAACGCTCGAAACGTCAGCTCTTGAATCTCTTTACGGTGGCCAATTCACATTATCAACCCAGTTGATAAACCAAATTATATCCCATTGTCTGAGAGCCTGGTTCAGTGATCGATCTTTCGTTTCGACACACTCCGCGTAGAATATAGTACTGAAAGTCTTGCATGTAAACGAAAACAAAGGCGTGGCTGACTGAAAATGACTGATTGAGCTTTTGTTGGGGCAAAAATAGAATGTTGGTAATAACGAGGTTGCCGTATTAACGGGGTGACACTAGGGCGGGGTTCCATTGGAGAGCAAGTAGCTGAATTGGAAGACCTTGGTTCTTGATCATTCAGTTGTCTATGTTGGGACCTGAACAAGTTTTCACTCAGGATAGGTGTCTGCTTAGGAGAGGTTAAAAATGTAAGTTTTGCATGTGGCTGGCCCAGGACACAAGAACTAGTAACCGCCGTTAGCGCCCAACGCAGACGTCTGCGTGGTAAATGAATGAAAACTTCCTGTCAGTTAATGACACGAAACCGGAAGTGAAGGTGTTTGAGTCCACAATCACCAGCGGTTAACGCCCATCGTAAAAGAACACACAGAAAGGCGCCGAGGTTGAAAGTGCAAAGCAAGGCAGTCTGGCAAAGCAGTATCTATCTTCTCGCGACCATGATGGTCAAAGATAATACCCAGCCATTTTCTAGTAAAGCTCTCAGATGGTAATTTGGGAAGGCAGATGTACGTTTCATTAAGAGATGAATCTTTTGGACTTTCCTTCCTGGTGTGTCATAGCCGCATTTTTCCTCATTACTCGCGTTTCCAAAGGGACGTTTTTTGATCTAAAACCATCCGTGGAAAGGTACCTTCCAAACTACGACTTTTATCATAACCTTTCGAGGATGAACGAGTGCCTGCATCACATTTCCGCGCAGTATTCTGAATTTGTGGACGTGCAGATGCGATACCGTTCTCGTCTTGGACTTTCCCAATACATTGTTCGCATTTCGAACTTCTCACTTGATTCAATTGACAAGAACAAACCAGGCAGGCGATCAAGGATATTGCTCTCGTATGGTGAGCACGCCGCCGAGTTTTTTCCTGTGCAAAGTATGTTTCACCTGCTGCAAAATATAACTCAAGGCTACGACCTTCCTCGAGGGACACACGGGGGTAATTTCACACGATTTTTACTCAATAATTTTGATTTACACCTATTGACTATTATAAATCCCGATGGACGGGTGATCATTGAAACAACCAAAAACTATTGCTGGATGGGTACAGCGAACAACGCTGATCTAAACACTGATCTGGAAAGGAATCTTGTAACCAGGAGAGCAGTTCGAATTATTGCAGGTTTGTTAGTTTTATCTGATCTGTCTTCAACATATGTTAAATTTATTTGGCGCTGCGTCTGTTGAAATTATTATAATTGTGTTTACATGTTTACACAGGGGTTTACAGTACATGTAAAAAGATCATCTCCACTGTAATCACGGCACATATTTAAATTGCTCATTTAACTGCGAATTCAAGTCTCTCAGGTTATATCTCAGTTTACTACTCACATTAATAATACTGTTTATAGTGTTGTATCTGCAAGATATATAAAATGTAGCTGCCTCAACCAAGAGTCAAAACTTTTCACGAAGTGGACAAAACACATCTTTTAGTTCTATGGACTAAAATTTCTTGAGGTAAAATTTCTCTAATTTGAGATCGGGATAAAATCTAGACAAGGCAGGAGGTAGGTCATCCTCTCATTGTGGGAGGAGTATGGATATATTCTGGAACAAGACATCCACATCCATGCTTAGGAGTGTTCTGGGATAATCATCTCTTGGTCTTTTCTCTTTAGACCTTGCTGAGCTTGATCTGTGCTATGTAGTACAGCATGAGCCTTTATATAATTATCTTGATCATTCAGGTCAATATTTATAAAGATAAATACAACTTTTTTTTATCAGCCACTACATTTCATTTCAATGGGTGTATAACAAGGTGAAGATATATGGACAACTGGTGTGGCTGTTTTTCTTGGTGTTGTAACAGTGTATTGGACAACCGTAACAGTTTCTAGTGACACACAGGCTCACATCTGGGAATGCTATATTACTGGCCCTTGCCAATAGATGTCAAAACTGATATCATTTGATGACTGATATCAATAATTGGGGTGGTATGATTGTCATGGATTACTTATCAATTCTAGATAGATAGATAATAAGTTTCATCATTGCAAGTTCATCATCATCTGATGAGAGCACTTGTCTCTCACCAATGTGGCCCAGGTTTGATTCCTGGACCTGGCATCATGTCTTTAAATTGTTGTTGTTGGTTTTCATACTTGCTGTAGGGGTTTTCCTCCAGGCTCTCTGTTTTTTTTCCCTCCAAAATCCAACACTTACAATTCAATCAAGAAATCTGAGAACCACAGGTTTGTTAATGGCAAAACTATTATGTGTGACCCTTGTCAAGAAAGTCAAATTATTTTTTTGATTACAATAATTTATTTTTATTTTATCAACAATGGTGACAATAGTTCAAAATCTAACTTACCCATGTTTTTCCTTTACAGAACCAGAATCCAGAGTGATAAGGGAGTTAACCTCCAAAAAGCAGTTTGATGCCTTAATTTCATTTCATTCAGGAAAAAGACAAATAATTTTTCCGACTGGTAGGTTATTCCTTGTGCATTCAGACCTTCTGTGACTCATGGAAACTGAGATAATCAGGGTATAAGATATATTTTTAGGATATAGTGGGTAGGTAAAGTATGCATACGAGCCTAGTGGGCTATCAGGCCAGAGCTTATCCCGGTTTCCCTAGAATGAAGTGGCTAGGAA